>OW240918.1:3674706-3688364 GCA_933207985.1 Pelobates cultripes
ATATATATATATATCTTATGTATAATGTCATACAAAGTTTTTTTTATTTTATTAATAAATACATATTAATATAAAAATACTTAGAGTAAAATTACACACACACACACACACACACACAATAACGTTATATATTGTGTGTGTATATATATATATATATATATATATATATATATATATGATGAAAAATAATTATATATTTATGTATGTAATTTTATTCTAACTGTATTTTGATATATATATTTATATCAAAATACACTTAGAATAAAATTGTGTATATATAAATAAAAATAATACGAAATATACATATGTCCATATACATAATTATATAAATAATTTCAGAAATATACACGTAGACTTCAAATATATAAATATGTATATATATTTAAATTCTACATGCATATTTATCTAATATTTTTACATAATATAGTAATTTTATTGATTGCAATTTGAGAGACCTGCCTGACAACCCAGGCAGAAAGTCCATAGAATTTAATTTGGTAGCACTATATTTAACCCTGTAACTTTCCAAGACACCCTAAAACCTGTACACGGGGGGTAAGGGTTTACTCGCTAGACGTCACTGAACACAAATATTAGTGTTTCAAAACAGTAAAATATATCACAGCGATGATACGGTCAGTGAAAGTGACGTGTTTTGCATTTTTCACACACAAACAGGACTTTCACTGATGATACATTTTACGGTTTTGAAACACTAATGTTTGTGTTTAGCAAAGTCTCCCGAGTATAATAGTACCCCCATGTACAGGTGTTTTTGAAACTTACAGGGACAAATATAAGGCTTGTGTTTCAGTTTTTTCAAATTGAAATTTGCCAGATTGGTTACGTTGCCTTTGAGAGCATATGGTAGCCCAGGAATGAGAATTACCCCCATGATGGCATACCATTTGCAAAAGAAGACAACCCAAGGTTTTGAAAATGGGGTATGTCCAGTCTTAACACACAAACAAATCTAAATGCTACATTTGGCCAGTGTTTGTGACTAGGTGGCTACTAAAACTGACTGCACACACCCGATATTGAATACCCTGGGTTGTCTACTTTAAAAAAATATGTACATGTGAGGTGTGATTAAGAGATTTTTGACAGATAACAGTGTTACAATGTCAAAAAATATTTATTTTGGAACCGCAATGTCCTACTTGTAGCCCTATAACTTGCACACAAAAAAAAAGCTCCGAACATGTTTACATTGGGTATTTCTAAATTTTGTCCTGAGTTTAGAAATACCCAAACTATTTAGCACGGGTGTTTTTTTGCGGTTGTAGATGCATAACAGTTGTTGGTAAGGATCGACGATTATCGGTCTGGCCCGATATTATTGTCCGATATTCTGTATTTTCAGCAATATTGGTATCGGCCAATAAAGATACTGACATTGCCGATAATGCAGACCAGGGCCGCCATCAGCGTACTAGGGGGCCTGTGGCGGTCCTGGGGGGCCCAGCACACTCTTGCCTATCTTCAGCTCCCCTGTCTAATTATATTTAACATACCTACACAAACACTCACTGCACAAACACACACTAGACAAACACCCACACACACACTGCATTCATTATACACACACTACACAAACATACTGCATTCCCTATTCACACACTACACAAACACACTGCATTCACTATACACACACTACACAAACACACACACTGCATTCACTATACACACACTACACAAACATACTGCATTCTCCATTCACACACTACACAAACACACACTTTAAAAATGGTAACACACACTTTAAAAATGTAAAAATGGTAAATGTTCAGAATATCGGTAAGTTATTGGCTATCGGCCTGAAAGTTCACAGATTATCGGTATCGGCTCTAAAAAAAAAATCAATATCGGTCGATCCCTAGTTTTTGGGGGTCAAAGTTAGAAAAGGTTTGTTTTTAAAAATAAATAATAATTTCATCAGATTTTAGAATTTTTTTTTATAGTAAATTATATGATATGATATGAAAATAACGGTATCTTTAGAAACACCATTTAATGGCGAGAAAACGGTGTATATAGTATGTGTGGGTACAGTAAATGAGTAAGAGGAAAATTACAGCTAAACACAAACACTGCAGAAATATGAAAATAACCCTGTTCCTTAACGGTAAAAAAATTGAAAAACGGTCTGGTCACTAAGGGGTTAAGTGGGCCGCAAAAAAAAGCAAAACTTACTGTAGCGGTTAGCACCAGGCGACCCTACAAATATACTGTTTTTACCTGCATTCCTGTATCTGCTGTATTTTCTATGTATTAAAAAGAATTGTATTCCTCTGGTTGTTCGGTAGTTTCATTCCCTTAGTTTATTCGAATGAAACTACCGAACAACCAGACCTCCCCTGTGTGAAGTGTGTCCTCAATTACCCATTGCAACATTGTTGCGAACGGGTAATTGAATCGTAAGTAGCCGTCCTTTGTTCTCGGGGGTGGCCGCCATTCGACAAACGAACACGTGGCGGCGGCCATTTTAAAACTCCCGAACAGCGGTGTTTTGCCGTCGAGTGTCTGGAACTAAAATCGGACACTCGAGTAGGCGAACACCGCTGAGACCTCCACAGCCCTGGTCCGTTCGGTTCCAAACTACCGAACGGCCCCTCGTTCGGTAGATAGAAAATACCGAACGAGGGGATTCAGGCGAACCCTCCCTAGCCTCTATAGCTAGAGGCTTTCGTGTATTTTATTCCCTTATGCCAGGACCGACCGCAGGGCCCATTCACATGGAACCGGATTCGGCTATCTCAGTTCGTGCGGTCGGTCATTTTATTCCCTCCATACTTTTCCCGAACCCCTGGTCTGATCTGGGTGATTTTTGGATATGTTGTTCACCCAGATCAGGGCTACCAGGGGATGTAGGATTTAAAGAGGTACCCCTACGTTTAGGGGTACATCCAGAAATGGGGGGAATTGGTGTGCTGGATAAGGGGATTATGATGCTGGCTGAGGGGAGGAGATGGGTGGGAGGTTACCAGGACAGGATTGGCTACTGTAATAATTACTGTAAATCCCTCCCTTGCATGGGAGCATGCTTTATAAGGAGACTGTGATTAAAGGCTTGTCAGTTATGCTCCTGAAACTGTGTGTCGTCCAGTTATTGGGATTGCTGTTGGGGATATTGCTGTATTTTACCTGCTGGAAACCCTGCCTGTGGATTTACTATTTACTTGTTCCTGAGTCTCACTTGGATTATAAGCGGAGATAACCTGGGTAATATTGCATCTCCGCTACACTTACATTTCCATAGAAACGTGGGTTTATTTTGAAAAGTACAGTATATAACAAAACACAAACAAAGCACGTCCCCCCTCTCTACTAAATCCCAGCAACCCCCTCTACTAAACCCCGGCCCCTGTTTAAAAAAACCAACAACAATATTAGCCAACAAGCAGACTCAACTCACATTGCCGCTGCCAGCATGCGACTCCAGAGTCCAGCCTCTGGTATACCCCCTATGGCCAAAGCGGATTCTACCGCTATTCCTTGAAATCCTGTGAAGGTGGAGCATGTTGACGTCACGTCCGAATGTGACGTGGCATTGCGTGCCTCCCTTCACCTCCAGGTCCTCCACTGTCCGGCTGCGGCCATCGCAAAACTGACCAACACGCACTGACAGACACACACTGACCAACACAGACACACACACTCACTGACAGAGAGAGAGACACACACACACACATTTACACATTCTTGCACACACTCGCATCATATTATTTATTGGTGATTGCTCCCTACCTTTGGGAGCTGGTGTGGGGCCTCTCCCTGGGGTCCAGTTGGGATCTTCTCTCTGGAGGTCTCCCTTCCTCCTCACTGCTCCCTCATGCAAGCAGTTTAGTGATTTCGGGCCGGAATGACGTCATATTTCGGAACCCAACATCATTAGAGGGCCCACGCGAGCTGTAAAGAGCAGGAAGACTGAGCTCCCTCGCTGCCACCAGCTTCCTCTCCCCCCCCAGCCGGGTAAATTTTAGCAGAGTAGGCACCTGCAATGTGGGGAGAGCAGGTACCTAAACTCTGTTTTAACAGTAAGCATGTAGTCACAGCTCGCTGGGCCACAAAGATATTCATTGTGGGCCACGAGTTTGACATGCTTGATGTAGAGCAAGCATATCAAACTTGTGGCCCACTGGCCGCATGCAGCCCACAATGGGCTTCTTTGCGGCCCGGCGAGCCGTGAGTGCATGCTCAGTGTTATAGCAGAGTAGGCACCGGCTTTCCCCACATTGCAGGTGCCTACTCTGCTAAAACTTACCCGGCCGGGGAGGAGGGCCAGCGAGGGAGCCCAGTGTTTCTGCTCCCTCGCGCGAGCCGTCTGTAGTAAAGCAGCCATGACGTCATATTCCGGCACCCGACATCACTAAACTGCGCGAGGGAGCAATGAGCAGATAGATGATCCCCAGGGAGAGGCCCCACATCGGCTCCAAAAGGTAGGGAACAATAAAGAAAATGTGTGTGTTGGTCAGTGTTGCTTTGCCTGCGACTGGACAGTGGAGGTGCATAGAGGCACGCAATGCCACGTCACATTTCGATGTGCTCCACCTTCACAGGGTTTCAAGATGCAGGAGGATCAGATTTGGCCAGGGTGCGGACGCCGCTATTTGGGGTATAGCAGAGGCTGGACTCCGGAGTCGCATACTGGCAGCGGCAATCTGAGTGGAGTCTGCTTGTTGGCAAGAGGGGGGTACTGGTATTTAGTATATGGAGGGGAATGGGATTTAGCAGAGGGGGTGCTGTGGTTTGGTAGAGGGGGATGCTGTTTTTTTTTTTGATAGACAGAATGTGCAGCTTTTTAATACTGGGAGTCACTATAACGCTTGGTGTGGCGTTCGCAGTGTTCTGACGTAGGCCTTACCAATCTGTATGTGCAGCGTTTTGGCTGATTTTGAACCTGGGTGTAATTACGCTGCCAGCTGTCGTGACTCTGTCCTGGACTGCCTAATGCGAGTTCTGTGCAAAACCTACAGCAGCCACACAGTGGCTGCGGACGTAACGAGTTTGTTTTCTGTGAGCGCGCCTGTGATGTGATGCCTGTAGGACTGTGCGCGTCCAATACACGTTCAATCCCTCCTCCATCCATGCGTCTACTCTGGGTCGCGGCGCAATCGCCTGAGGTCTAACAATGCTTCGCCATGATCAAAAATCGATGATACGGTGGGACAAAAAAAGCATGTGAGAAGCGCTCAGGGAGAATTTGGTCCTGGAGGTGGATTTCAAGTAAGTTTTATTTATTTAATCTTTGGTCTCCTCTGATTCCCAATCCCTGGCTTATTCTCTCTCCTGGCTCCTGATTCGGCCTCTGTATAACGCACAGTGTGAGTGCGTCCTTGCCTGGTACTGCATTGTTGGCTAATTAGTTCTATCACTACCACCTCCTGCAACTCTGAATAAGCCGAGACGACGTATCATTGTAATCCTCACACTGGAACCGTTAAGGAAATACACCCTGTCGCACTGTCACAGTAATCCACTAAATAGAATTTCAAATTTAAGGTGAAATTAGAGAAACATTCTGTCATTTATGATTTCAGTTTGGCTACTCTGGCCTTAAATCCATTTAGAATTCTCCCTGAATGACCCTGTGTGTGTTAACCCCCTGTGTGCCAGTGACCTGCGTGCAGACGATTACAGTATATACTCGAGTATAAGTCTAGTTTTTCAGCACATTTTTTGTGCTTAAAAACCCCCACTCGACTTATACTCGAGTCACTGTCTGTATTATGGCAACTTAGAGAGCCGCGGCCGTCAGAGCCGTGGCAACAATCCGCGCGGCAACCAGACCAAGACAGTGGAGCTGACCGTAACGGAGGAGAAGGGAGCTGACAGGAGCTGCAGGAAAGGTAAGTAAATGCTTCCTGCCGGCCCCCCACTTCACAGCCCATGCCACTGGACCACCAGGGATTAAGATAGCCCCCCTCCCTGACCAGTTAACAAGCAGGGAGGGGGGACAAAATTTTTTTTTAAATAATAAAAAAAAAATATTAAAATTAAAAAAAAATTAAAATAAAAATGCCCTCCGCCCACCCAGTTCACACACACTACACAAACACACACTCTGCATTATATACACACTCTGCATTATATACACAGAGTGTGTGTATATAATGCAGAGTGTGTGTTTGTATGAGTGTGTGTGTGTATATAATGCAGAGAGTGTGTGTTTGTATGAGTGTGTGTGTATATAATTATAAAAATCACAGAATTTCATAGCCCCAAGCTTTACCCTCGACTTATCCACGAGGCATAGCATATTTCACAATTGTTGGTCACAAAACTGCACTCGACTTATACATGAGATCGACTTATACACGAGTATATACGGGTAGTTGAATGATGTCCAGAAGCCATTGGAAGGGGCCGTGACACTTTCACTTCCCCGCAGGATCCAGTCACACTTCTTTTTTTTTTTTTTTCTACAAAACTAATAGTCTGCGTATCTGGCTGTCTCTGAGCTATAATACTCTGTGTATCGGGCTGTCTCTGAGCTGTAATGCCCGGTGTATCGGGCTGTCTCTGAGCTATAATGCCCGGTGTATCTGGCTGTCTCTGAGCTGTAATGCCCTGTGTATCTGGCTGTCTCTGAGCTATAATGCCCTGTGTATCTGGCTGTCTCTGAGCTGTAATGCCCTGCGTATCGGGCTGTCTCTGTGCTATAATGCCCTGTGTATCGGGCTGTCTCTGAGCTATAATGCCCTGTGTATCTGGCTGTCTCTGAGCTATAATGCCCTGTGTATCGGGCTGTCTCTGAGCTGTAATGCCCTGCGTATCTGGCTGTCTCTGAGCTGTAATGCCCTGTGTATCGGGCTGTCTCTGAGCTATAATGCCCTGTGTATCGGGCTGTCTCTGAGCTATAATGCCCTGTGTATCTGGCTGTCTCTGAGCTGTAATGCCCTGTGTATCGGGCTGTCTCTGAGCTATAATGCCCTGTGTATCGGGCTGTCTCTGAGCTATAATGCCCTGTGTATCTGGCTGTCTCTGAGCTATAATGCCCTGCGTATCGGGCTGTCTCTGAGCTGTAATGCCCTGTGTATCTGGCTGTCTCTGAGCTGTAATGCCCTGCGTATCTGGCTGTCTCTGAGCTATAATGCCCTGCGTATCTGGCTGTCTCTGAGCTATAATGCCCTGCGTATCTGGCTGTCTCTGAGCTATAATACTCTGTGTATCGGGCTGTCTCTGAGCTATAATGCCCTGTGTATCGGGCTGTCTCTGAGCTATAATGCCCTGCGTATCTGGCTGTCTCTGAGCTGTAATGCCCTGCGTATCGGGCTGTCTCTGAGCTGTAATGCTCTGTGTATCGGGCTGTCTCTGAGCTATAATACTCTGTGTATCGGGCTGTCTCTGAGCTATAATACTCTGTGTATCGGGCTGTCTCTGAGCTATAATACTCTGTGTATCTGGCTGTCTCTGAGCTGTAATGCCCTGTGTATCTGGCTGTCTCTGAGCTGTAATGCCCTGTGTATCTGGCTGTCTCTGAGCTGTAATGCCCTGTGTATCTGGCTGTCTCTGAGCTATAATGCCCTGCGTATCTGGCTGTCTCTGAGCTATAATACTCTGTGTTTCGGGCTGTCTCTGAGCTATAATGCCCTGTGTATCTGGCTGTCTCTGAGCTATAATACTCTGTGTATCGGGCTGTCTCTGAGCTATAATACTCTGTGTATCGGGCTGTCTCTGAGCTATAATGCCCTGCGTATCTGGCTGTCTCTGAGCTATAATGCCCTGCGTATCGGGCTGTCTCTGAGCTATAATGCCCTGCGTATCGGGCTGTCTCTGAGCTGTAATGCCCTGCGTATCGGGCTGTCTCTGAGCTGTAATGCCCTGCGTATCTGGCTGTCTCTGAGCTATAATACTCTGTGTATCGGGCTGTCTCTGAGCTGTAATGCCCTGTGTATCTGGCTGTCTCTGAGCTATAATACTCTGTGTATCTGGCTGTCTCTGAGCTATAATACTCTGTGTATCGGGCTGTCTCTGAGCTGTAATGCCCTGTGTATCGGGCTGTCTCTGAGCTATAATACTCTGTGTATCTGGCTGTCTTTGAGCTGTAATGCCCTGTGTATCTGGCTGTCTCTGAGCTATAATACTCTGTGTATCGGGCTGTCTCTGAGCTATAATGCCTGTGTATCGGGCTGTCTCTGAGCTATAATACTCTGTGTATCTGGCTGTCTCTGAGCTATAATGCCCTGTGTATCGGGCTGTCTCTGAGCTATAATGCCCTGTGTTTCGGGCTGTCTCTGAGCTATAATACTCTGTGTATCTGGCTGTCTCTGAGCTATAATACTCTGTGTATTGGGCTGTCTCTGAGCTATAATACTCTGTGTATCTGGCTGTCTCTGAGCTATAATGCCCGGTGTATCTGGCTGTCTCTGAGCTATAATACTCTGTGTATCGGGCTGTCTCTGAGCTATAATACTCTGTGTATCGGGCTGTCTCTGAGCTAAGGAAAAATAAAAGAGGAAGAAATTGTAAAAGAGACATTTGGTTTATTGAAATTGCTGGCATGCACTCTTTGTTCTTCTTTTGAAGATTATAGTCAGTGATGACAGTGATTTTGGTCCTCCACATGTAAACATTCAAATTATGTCAATTTGCACAATTTTTAGTTTTCATTTATTCGTTTCTCCTTTATAAAAGCATTTGATAAACGAAAAGGTTGAGACCGTATACAGTGCAGTGTCCTTTATCTTCCAATATTTCACACAAGGTCTGAATTGTAAGTATAAAAGCAAAACATACAATTTACCTGTCTTACACTAGATGTCAGAAAAATTGGTAAATTAAAATGGTAAAATACCTGGTTTATACATATTTGTAAGAATCCTGAAGGCTTTACTAGCAGTGCAGCTTGCTAAAAATTGCAACAGGATGGAAGAAGAATGTCTGCATTGAGCATAATGTCCACATGCAGTAAATACCGTTAAATCTCACTAATGTAATGCTGGTAGAGCCCATTCCCTCCTCCCCCTCCCTGATTGTAGGAATATTATGACCCACTTAAACTTCCTTTACTGTTTGAAAGCAGGGGGTGGGCTGACATTTTCAGCAACTTTATATTCATTATATCAGTAACTAGTGGCTTCTGGAGGAGAAATGTGTTCCCACAGGCTGGTGATCATGAACAGAGTATAAATGAGGGTGAGTGAGGCTTTCTGGACTAGATTTCATTCTGCAAAATCCATAAAAACAAACGTTTATACTCGATTTAGGTATTGAAGGGCTTACTAGTACACAAAGCCCATGGCTATAACTCTGGGCCTGGCCGGGCTGACCTGGCAGCACTATTCTCTGTATATATCCAGGTATATCAATTACCATTTTGGCTGCTTTTGACTGATTGCTGGTGCTTGGTAATCACTAGTTTTTCTCCATTTTTTTTTTCATCCGGGTTGCGGAATATGACGTCATTCCGCCGAGCACTGTATGTGTCCTTTATCCGTGTGTCTTTTGTTTTGTTTATCATTGTCTCTGGTTTTTCTCTCAGGAGTTTGGTAAGCCAGCGAAGGTAACGCCTCGATGTGACTTGATATCCAATCTGCTCGATAAAGGCTGTGCCCGCGAGTTCATTGAGGGTCCAAAAAGTCAAATCACAGTGACCAAGGACCTACCGCTGAGCAGCAAAGGAACCGGTGCCACAGTCTCCGACTTCATCCAGCTTACCCCACAGAGCCTGTCGCTGTCTCTCCGGCCCGGTCAGTGTCTGCATTGGGGAGGGTGCGGGGGCAAGCTATACATTAAAATGTTCATTGTAGAATTTGCTGTCTGATATATTTCACACACTGTATGGATGTAAGAGTTAATCTTCTATCTGTTATACTCCATGCATTGTAACCATGCGAGGGTTAATCTCATATCTGTTATATAACACGTCTATACCACACTGTCAAAGGTAGAAATACCCATTATTTTCCGGCCCTCCTCCGCTGCTGACCCCACACTGTGTATTGTGAATCCATTCGTTGTCTGTTTCTAGGTCAGTGACCGAGCGATGCTGCCCGTATTGTGCTATTCTGCCCCAGGCATATATTACTGTGTGCCCAGCGCCAGCTATCGGACTAGCTTTACACCCCTTACTGCTGGCAAAATGGAGTGTTTATTCAATTACATAGGAATGTATCTGGCGCGTCAGTGGCGAGAAATCGACAAACTTGCTTGCTGCTCACAAGTCTCCACTCAGGCACCCAATACATGTATCTCTATGCTCATTGTTAAAATGTATTTAATGGATCATCATCACGTGCTTATCATTCTAGAACAAACGAGGGGAAATGTTATCACTATCGATAGGGAGCTAAAGAGATACAAGAACTTTAAGACCTCTGGCAGGTTGGGATGAGGTTGAAAGGGAAAATAATGATGAAGTTAAGATCAAAAGAGAATTTCCTACGGTTTAACAAAGATTCGGTAAATGATGGTGAAGTTATTCGATGGTTTTAAAGAGTAATGCTCAGTTAATGGGCTTATAAAGCAGCGTTTATTACAGGGCTGGGAGGCGGAGGTGGGGCTGGGTGAATGTGGCGCTCAGGACAGGATCAGGAGGCGAGGATATTGGTTAATATTTATTATAGCCCAGCTGCCTGTTTGGCTGCATCTTTCTGATTTATGACATAGAAACAGTTCCCAGGAATATGGAAATCACTGAACGCTTCTTGTTCACATTATAATCTGCTGAACAAAATGCCAATAATAACTATTTCTTACACATATATAGCTAACCCCGCGCACACATTCCTTTATCGTGTAGCAACAGAATCTATTTGTTACACGGAGGGTCTTCCTTCATTGTTCCATTAATGAGTACTTCCCTAATACCCCTACATGATGGGTTGGAGCTGTCGTATTCGTTGATGGATGTAGCGTTCCATTAATGAGTACTTCCCTAATACCCCTACATGATGGGTTGGAGCTGCCGTATTCGTTGATGGATGTAGAGTTCCATTAATGAGTATTTCCATAATACCCCTACATCATGGGTTGGAGCTGCCGTATTCGTTGATGGATGTAGAGTTCCATTAATGAGTATTTCCGTAATACCCCTACATGGTAGGCTGGAGCTGCCGTATTCGTTGATGGATGTAGCGTTCCATTAATGAGTATTTCCATAATACCCCTACATGGTAGGCTGGAGCTGCCGTATTCGTTGATGGATGTAACGTTCCATTAATGAGTATTTCCATATTACCCCTATGAAACAGGCCGCCTGTCACCCCGACCGGGTACCTCCGCCAATCGCTGCTTCCTAGTCCTCCTTGAGTACCATAAGCACTGGACACCATAACCACCATGCTTATGGTACTCAAACCGCCGCAGTTGGGTTGGGGTCTCGCTGATCTTCACCCACCCTGGACCCAAGACCAGGATCCAGCTTCCTGTGGTTAAACCTCTCCTAATCCAGAGCGCAAAGCAGGAACAGCTCTTATAAGAGCTAGTGATTATAATCCCAGGGAGTATAAGGAGTATAGCAATCCCCAGAGTGTGAACATAGCTCCCAAACATGAGCCTAGACTTCATGAAGGGGTAAGACCTTCTGTTTAATGGCAGCCACAGCTGACCTTATACGCAGGTCCGCATGCATTGCATTTCCGGTTACATATCCACTGGATCTGAGAGTAGACTACAGCAGAAACATACACATGATTTCATTGGCTCTCAGGTCCAGGACACTCCCACACAAAATAAGATAATACCTCCCCTGTGCCTGGGAGATAATTGAGTCAGGAACTGTACTAAACTCCATTATCTCAGGCACAGAAAACATACATTTTACAATACCCCAAAAGTACCCCCAAAACACATGGAAACCCCACAAAAGTCATATCCTCTGATAGCCCGGATCTGGGGGACCAACATATCCAACAATCACCCAGATCGGTTCAGGGGTTCAGGATTTTCATGGAAGTCAATTATTTGACCGACTGCCCGCATGGTCCCATGCCTAAAACAGTTCCATGAAATCATGGCTAGCGGTCGGTCTAGTTCGGTAGTCAATAGTCTGCCGTATAAGTTGATTGATGTAGCAGTTTGGTTTCATAGACTATTTATGTCGCTGGGCTTGAAAGTATTTAGATTTTTTGAGAGCTCACTCCTGTAAAATAGACATTCATATAGTGGCCGCAGAGCGCTGTTATATAATCTATATCTCCCAACTCTGCAGGTGCCGCAGCGTCCTTCAAGGTTCAGGTACGGCAGGTAGAGGACTATCCGGTGGATCTCTATTATCTCATGGACCTGTCACTTTCCATGAAGGACGACCTCAATAATATCCGAAATTTGGGGACAAAGCTGGCAGCTGAGATGAAGAAACTAACCAGCAACTTCCGGCTGGGGTTTGGGTCCTTTGTGGACAAGAATATCTCTCCCTATTCCTACAACTCCCCAAAATATCAAAACAACCCCTGCACTGGGTGAGTGGGTGGGCACCAGTAAGGCATTTTAGGGGGGAGTCATGGCCTCTCGGGGTATGAAAAGGGATTCTATTTTACAAGGTTCTTACAGTAAGAAAGTTACAGTGAAGAAATCATTCATAATGCTCTTTTTGTGGGGGTGGCCATCTTGGCCTGATTTGCATAATTAGCCTTTCCATTGCATGTCCTGCCAGGTTTAGAAGGAGCGTTGAGCAGAGCAGGTCATAGTTTTCTATTTGATTTTATTAATTTTTTCATTGTGTGTCTGGTTTGGGGTGATTGGGTGCAGATGTGGAGACAGGTGACTAATTCAGACTAAAATATAAACAGAACATTGTTAGTCGTTAGACGTGAAGAGCTTGCACTCAGCTCTCTTTGAATTCTGCTTCCAGATATAAACACTTTCCCAGCTGTAATCCATCCTTTGGCTTCAGACACCTGCTTTCCCTGACGGACAAAGTGAATAATTTCAATGCTGAGGTTCAGAAGCAGCGAGTGTCACGGAACCGAGATGCACCCGAAGGTTCGTTTGACGCAATTCTCCAGGCAGCAGTGTGTAAAGTAAGTGAACCCGCCCCACGTAGCTCATCTACTGCTAGTGTGCAAAGTAAGTGAACCCCCTAGCACAGCTCATGTACTGCTAGTGTGCAAAGTAAGTGAACCCCCTAGCATAGCTCATCTACTGCTAGTGTGCAAAGTAAGTGAACCCACCCCACATAGCTCATGTACTGCTAGTGTGCAAAGTAAGTGAACCCCCTAGCATAGCTCATCTACTGCTAGTGTGCAAAGTAAGTGAACCCCCTAGCATAGCTCATCTACTGCTAGTGTGCAAAGTAAGTGAACCCCCTAGCATAGCTCATCTACTGCTAGTGTGCAAAGTAAGTGAACCCCCTAGCATAGCTCATCTACTGCTAGTGTGCAAAGTAAGTGAACCCCTAGCAAAGCTCATCTACTGCTAGTGTGCAAAGTAAGTGAACCCCTAGCATATAGCTCATCTACTGCTAGTGTGCAAAGTAAGTGAACCCCCTAGCATAGCTCATCTACTGCTAGTGTGCAAAGTAAGTGAACCCCCTAGCATAGCTCATCTACTGCTAGTGTGTAAAGTAAGTGAACCCGCCTCACGTAGCTCATCTACTGCTAGTGTGCAAAGTTAGTGAACCCCCTAGCATAGCTCATCTACTGCTAGTGTGCAAAGTAAGTGAACCCCCTAGCATAGCTCATCTACTGCTAGTGTGCAAAGTAAGTGAACCC
>OW240918.1:3697943-3720212 GCA_933207985.1 Pelobates cultripes
GAGAGGGCTAGGAGAGCGCTGTCTGTGTGTGCGAGAGGGCTAGGAGAGCGCTGTCTGTGTGTGCGAGAGGGCTAGGAGAGCGCTGTCTGTGTGTGAGAGAGGGCTAGGAGAGCGCTGTCTGTGTGTGAGAGAGGGCTAGGAGAGCGCTGTCTGTGTGTGAGAGAGGGCTAGGAGAGCGCTGTCTGTGTGTGAGAGAGGGCTAGGAGAGCGCTGTCTGTGTGTGAGAGAGGGCTAGGAGAGCGCTGTCTGTGTGTGAGAGAGGGCTAGGAGAGCGCTGTCTGTGTGTGAGAGAGGGATAGGAGACCGCTGTCTGTGTTTTAGACACCGATTTTGACACCCGGTTGCGTATTGCTACCTCGCAGACATTGTTGGCCGATGTCCGCTATTTAATGTCACCCTCACATACTCGGATATGCGGTACGTTTGAGAATCCGGATAACCCTATTTGGTTCGGGGGGTGTAGGATCCGCAGAGAGGCGGTTAGCGTTTTTTGTAATATTTAGGGTAACCATGCAGGAAAGGTGATGGATTACAGAATAGAAATGTTATTAAATAAATCCTGATTTTATCACCGATTAAACCTGAATGACAATACAGCCAGGGTGTCCCTATGGCTCAGATGGAGAATTTCTCCAAATCCGCTGTTTTGCCTCCGTTTTCCTATTTGGATTTGGTGAATAACAGGAGTTAAACGTCCTATTGCCCTCAGCAAGCTAAAACTCTCCTGTTTGTCCATATTTTTATTACAGTTTAGAGGAGGAATACTTTATTCTTGACTTTAATTTTCTTTCTTTTTTAAAACAAATGAAAACATTCCTACTTTTATAGGAGCGTTGTGTATCTGACATAGAGTGTAGCGCAGATAACTCAGACATTGACATCAGTTTCCGTGTTGGAATAATTTGAGCAGCCAGCGCGGTGGAACATGTGTGTCGTTCAGTGGAGACTAGGAGCGTTGCCAGGAATCGCAGCTATTACGCGGCAAACATCAGGATCTCGTTCAAGGACTAAAAATAGAGAAAAACAAGCAATATTTTACCCAGACGCCTCGAGGTAACTCTAGGAAACGGTCACATGATCAGCCAGCGTCAGACTAAACGAGAACGTGTGTCCCCATGAATGAACCAGTCACTGGCAGCTTCGGATTTAATGTTATATATATGTGCTAATGTTTCTAATACCCCACCTCCCATAGACTGTAAGCTTGTTTGAGCAGGGTCCTCTTCAACCTATTGTTCCTGTAAGTTTTCTTGTAATTGTCCTATTTATAGTTAAATCCTCTCTCTTATAATATTGTAAAGCGCTACGGAATCTGTTGGCGCTATATAAATGGCAATAATAATATTATATTTCTTTATATTTTAATATTTCGATAAAAATTATTTAAAAAGATTGTCCAAAAATATAAAATTATATCAAAATCTTACCCAAAAAATATTAAATTGAGACCTAAAATCCGAGAATTCACTCATACACGGATATTGATTATAGTGCGCATTGTTGGAAATCCGACAGTTTACAATTAAACAATCCCCATAATTAATATTTATTATTGGGGGGCTGCAGATTTGGGGTTTGATGTGATTATTATTTGGGGTTCAGTTCTTGTTTGATGTGATTATTATTGTGGGGGTTCAGTTCTTGTTTGCTGTGATTATTATTGGGGGGCTGCAGATCTGGGGTTCGCTCTGTCTTTAGTCTAGACATCGATCGGTCTCTGTGGACATCAAACCATATGTTTCAGTAGCCATCCAGTGTCCTAATTAATTACAGCTATGTAATCGGTGGCCCGGAGCGAGGGGGCTAGGGGGGATAGTTAAATGGCTGTTATCCACTGTACGTTGGTGTATGAGAAATGCTCAGAGTGGTCACAGACAAAACAAATGAGTTTCCTTCACTCTGATTCCATGCTGTCTGTGGAGCCTGATTATATTTTTACATCTCCATCTGTGCTGTCATCTCCAAGGTGGGATATTTGGATAATTTCCAGCTCTGGAGGGGGACAGGGATGAGGCGCTCTGGGTCAGGCTCTCACAGACCCTGCTAATTACTGCTGTCGTGTGTAACATGTGGAGAGACCCCCGTCACTAGGGAGAGACCCCCGTCACTGTGACATTACTGTGCATGCAGTCATTTTATGTGCAAATACTGTGAAGCCCTAAACCCCCGAGATGCACAGTGTGCGCCCTAAATCCGGAGATGCGCAGTACGTGCAGTGTTATCTCTTTCAATGACCAGTGCTTGCTGCAGAGATCAATCAGCTTGGGAACTGTTACTATCCCACAGGCCGCCATGATTTAATCAAACTCGAGCTTTGAGGCCTCAGTCCTGGAGTCTGAGCATTTTACCTTAAATCCCCCCCTTTTATATTTTCAAAGACTCTAAAAATAAAAGCTTTTTCATTCGTCTAACAGAATGGCAGCCATTGATGGAGGTCTGTCCGACCCTCGTGGCAATGAATGGTTTTTGTAGGAACGATGCTGTGTTCTCTCACAAAGTCCCAGCTCTGAGGCTGATCGAGCGTACGTGACGACAGGGAAGGGTTAATGAGAAGCAGGCTGGATGGCTCTTTGTTACCACATTAAGCAGCAGGGTGCGTGCTTAGAATATACAGCGGCGGCCCCCTGTGTGACAGCCCACCACAAACTGCACAGACCCTCTTGTTTGTACATGTTGTTCTCACAGGTTAAGGGGTGAATGAAGGAACAGACCCAGCCTTGGGGTGACCTGGGAATCCCGGCTCTGGAGGCATCATTATACCAGATTCAGCTTTAATGTGTGAATCTCACAACTTGTATTATTCATAACTATTGTTATTATCATTACTATTTATATAGCGCTAAAATATTCCACAATGTTTTGTAATAATAGAATGGGGATATTTGACAACAAGTAATTAACAGAATAAAACATATAAGAAGTAAAGAGGGCAGAGCTCTAAAAAGCATACAGCGTGTGTGTCCACATGTGGTCAGTGTATGTGTGCTGAGTACAGGGTCAGTGTATGTGTATGTGCTGAGTACAGGGTCCGTGTATGTGTGTATGTGCTGAGTACAGGGTCCGTGTATGTGTGTATGTGCTGAGTACAGGGTCCGTGTATGTGTGTATGTGCTGAGTACAGGGTCCGTGTATGGGCTGAGTACAGGGTCCGTGTATGGGCTGAGTACAGGGTCCGTGTATGGGCTGAGTACAGGGTCCGTGTATGGGCTGAGTACAGGGTCCGTGTATGGGCTGAGTACAGGGTCCGTGTATGGGCTGAGTACAGGGTCCGTGTATGGGCTGAGTACAGGGTCCCGTGGTGGCTGAGTATGTGTGAGGAGTACAGGGTCAGTGTATGCGTGGTGTATGTGTGAGGAGTACAGGGTCAGTGTATGCGTGGTGTATGTGTGAGGAGTACAGGGTCAGTGTATGCGTGGTGTATGTGTGAGGAGTACAGGGTCAGTGTATGGGTGGTGTATGTGTGAGGAGTACAGGGTCAGTGTATGGGTGGTGTATGTGTGAGGAGTACAGGGTCAGTGTATGTGTGTGTATGTGTGAGGAGTACAGGGTCAGTGTATGGGTGGTGTATGTGTGAGGAGTACAGGGTCAGTGTATGGGTGGTGTATGTGTGAGGAGTACAGGGTCAGTGTATGGGTGGTGTATGTGTGAGGAGTACAGGGTCAGTGTATGGGTGGTGTATGTGTGAGGAGTACAGGGTCAGTGTATGATGTGTGAGGAGTACAGGGTCAGTGTATGCGTGGTGTATGTGTGAGGAGTACAGGGTCAGTGTATGCGTGGTGTATGTGTGAGGAGTACAGGGTCAGTGTATGGGTGGTGTATGTGTGAGGAGTACAGGGTCAGTGTATGGGTGGTGTATGTGTGAGGAGTACAGGGTCAGTGTATGGGTGGTGTATGTGTGAGGAGTACAGGGTCAGTGTATGCGGTGTATGTGTGATGGAGTACAGGGTCAGTGTATGCGTGGTGTATGTGTGAGGAGTACAGGGTCAGTGTATGCGTGGTGTATATGGTTTAGAGTAAGCACAGTCCCCTCCCTCCACATTCTCCTGGATCTGTATGATGAATGCAGGGCCAGTCGAAGCTTGTGATGGGCGTATTGCCGTTCCCCTGCGTGTGTAAGTGGTGCCTTTTTGTTTTTTTCCGTTTTCAGTGCAATGTAACCCCCGCCCCCCCTCGCCGGGTTTTGTTTAATGAAGTTTTTGTTGACTGCCTGCAGGTCATGGAGAGTGCCAGTGTGGTGAATGTAAGTGCCACGGCGGGTACATTGGTGATAACTGTAACTGCAGCACAGAGACCAGTGGGTGCTTTGCCAGTGATGGACGGATATGCAGCGGTAAAGGAAACTGTGTCTGCGGCCAATGTCAGTGCATCGAGCCCGGTGCGTTCGGACAAACCTGTGAGAAATGTCCCACCTGCCCTGATGCTTGCGGAACCAAAAGGTAACTTATACTTGTCCTGCACGTCAACCTGTGGGTGTCACTGTGGGGAGAAGGTTGGCCATGGGTTCATACGCTGATGGGAGTATTAAAAAGTATTATATAGGGAGTGACACTGATAGGAGTATTAGAGAGTATTATATAGGGAGTGACCATGATGGCAGTATTAGATAGTATTATATAGGAAGTGACCCTGATAGGAGTAAGGAGTATTAGAGAGTATTTTATAGGGAGCATTAGAGAGTATTACATAGGAAGTGATCCTGATAATAAAGCATTATATAGGGAGTGACCCTTATGGGATAATAAGGGAGTATTATATGGGAGCGACCCTGACGGGAGTATTGGAGAGTATTATATAGGGAGTGACCCTAATAGGAGTATTAGAAAGTATTATATAGGGAGGGACCCTGATGGGAGTATTAAAGAGTATTATATGGGGAGTATTAGAGAGTATTATATAGGAAGTGACCCTGATAGGACCCTGATGGGAGTATTATAGAGTATTATATGGGGAGTATTAGAGAGTATTATATAGGGAGTGACCATGATGGCAGTATTATATAGGGAGTGACCCTAATAGGAGTATTAGAAAGTATTATATAGGGTGTGACCATAATAGGAGTATTAGAAAGTATTATATAGGGAGGGACCCTGATGGGAGTATTAGAGAGTATTATATGGGGAGTATTAGAGAGTATTATATAGGGAGTGACCATGATGGCAGTATTATATAGGGAGTGACCCTAATAGGAGTATTAGAAAGTATTATATAGGGTGTGACCATAATAGGAGTATTAGAAAGTATTATATAGGGAGGGACCCTGATGGGAGTATTAGAGAGTATTATATGGGGAGTATTAGAGAGTATTATATAGGGAGTGACCATGATGGCAGTATTATATAGGGAGTGACCCTAATAGGAGTATTAGAAAGTATTATATAGGGCGTGACCATAATAGGAGTATTAGAAAGTATTATATAGGGAGAGACCCTGATGGGAGTATTAGAGAGTATTATATGGGGAGTATTAGAGAGTATTATATAGGATTGACCCTGATAGGAGTATTAGAGAGTATTATATAGGAAGTGACCCTGATAGGAGTAAGGAGTATTAGAGAGTATTTTATAGGGAGCATTAGAGAGTATTATATAGGAAGTGATCCTGATAGGAGTATTATTTAGGATTGACCCTGATAGGAGTATTAGAGAGTATTATATAGGAAGTGGCCCTGATAGGAGTAGTAGAGAGCATTATATAGGGAGTGACCCTGATGGGAGCATTAGAGAGTATTATATAGGAAGTGATCCTGATAGGAGTATTGGAGAGTATTATATAGGATTGACCCTGATAGGTGTATTAGAGTATTATATAGGAAGTGACCCTGATAGGAGTATTAGAGAGCATTATATAGGGAGTGACCCTGATGGGATAATAAGGGAGTATTATATGGGAGTGACCCTGACGGGAGTATTGGAGAGTATTATATAGGGAGTGACCCTAATAGGAGTATTAGAAAGTATTATATAGGGAGGGACCCTGATGGGAGTATTATATAGGAAGTGACCCTGATAGGAGTAAAGAGTATTAGAGAGTATTTTATAGGGAGTATTAGAGAGTATTTTATAGGGAGTATTAGAGAATATTATATAAGAAGTGACCCTGATGGGAGACTTAGTGAGTATTCTATAGGGAGTGACCCTGATGGGAGTATTAGTGAGTATTATATAGGGAGTGACCCTGATGGGAGTATTAGTGAGTATTATATAGGGAGTGACCCTGATGGGAGTTTTTAGAGAGTATTATATAGGAAGTGACCCTGATGATAGTATTAAAGAGTAATATATAGGGAGTGACCCTGATGGGAGTATTAGAGAGTAATATATATGGAGTGACCCTGATGGGAATATTAGAGAGTAATCGATAAGGAGTGACCCTGATAGGACTATTAGAGAGTAATATATAGGGAGTGACCCGACGTTGGAGGTTCGACAGGATGCATGATGCTCGCTCGCTTGTAATTTGTAGGGATTGCATCGAGTGCAGATTGTACCAGACAGGACGACTTGCTGATAACCAAACGTGTCACAAACTGTGTAAGGATGAAATTGTGATGGTGGACGAGCTCGGTGAGTAGCAGTGCACACATTCCCCCCACCATGATCTGGCCCAGATTTCTTCATAAAGGATTGATAGTGTGATAATAAAGCACATACCACCTATCACCATACTAGATGGCAAGCTTCTGGCTAGAGGGCTAGTAAACTTGCCACTAACATATCATTGCAGGAAAACTATCCCTCTGCAGGATTTTCAGGATACCCCTAGATAATCGTAAATATTCTTATAGCCCTCATTTCTATTGCAAAATAATTTCTATAAAACCCAATAAATGTATTAAATTCTCATCCTTCCCCACGTAGTGGCCGCTTGTGGTTCTGCATGAAAAAAAGTTTTCCCAAATCAGTGCCCCTCCTCCATACTGACCAGCTCTACTCGGAATATGTGCCCCTCCTCCATACTGACCAGCTCTACTCGGAATATGTGCCCCTCCTCCATACTGACCAGATATTCCCCGAAATCAGTGGCCCTCCTCCATACTGACCAGCTCTACTCGGAATTGGTGCCCCTCCTCCATACTGACCAGCTCTGCCCAGAATCGGTGCCCCTCCTCCATACTGACCAGCTCTGCCCGAAATCTGTGCCCCTCCTCCATACTGACCAGCTCTACTCGGAATGTGCCCCTCCTCCATACTGACCAGCTCCACTCGGAATATGTGGCCTTCCTCCATACTGACCAGATATTCCCCGAAATCAGTGGCCCTCCTCCATACTGACCAGCTCTACTCAGAATTAGTGCCCCTCCTCCATACTGACCAGCTCTGCCCGGAATCGGTGCCCCTCCTCCATACTGACCAGCTCTGCTCGGAATATGTGCCCCTTCTCCATACTGACCAGCTCTACTCGGAATATGTGCCCCTTCTCCATACTGACCAGCTCTGCCCAGAATCTGAGCCCCTTCTCCATACTGACCAGCTCTACTCGGAATGTGCCCCTCCTCCATACTGACCAGCTCCACTCGGAATATGTGGCCTTCCTCCATACTGACCAGATATTCCCCGGAATCGGTGCCCCTCCTCCATACTGACCAGCTCTGCCCGAAATCTGTGCCCCTCCTCCATACTGACCATCTCTACTCGGAATCGGTGCCCCTCCCCCATATTGACCAGCTCTGCCCTGAAATCGGTGCCCCTCCTCCATACTGACCAGCTCTGCCCGGAATCTGTGCCCCTCCTCCATACTGACCAGCTCTGCCCAGAATCGGTGCCCCTCCTCCATACTGACCAGCTCTGCCCGGAATCGGTGCCCCTCTTCCATACTGACCTGCTCTGCCCGGAATCGGTGCCCCTCCTCCATACTGACCTGCTCTGCCCGGAATCGGTGCCCCTTCTCCATACTGACCAGCTCTGCCCGGAATCGGTGCCCCTCCTCCAGTAGCGGCTCTAGACTTTGTGAGGCCTTAGGCGAAACACAAACACAACGCCCCCACTAATACCCAAAGTGGAAATAAATAGGGGTTTATTGTGTTTAGAAGGTGCTGTAATTATATTGAAAGACGGGCTTGCAACGGTGGATACAGAGAGCTAGTCTCTGTATTCATTGTCCAGAGGCGTGCAGTGTTGGGGCTCCATGTGCCACTGCGTTGTGAGTTCTTTGACTGAAGTTATGACATAATTGGCAAACAAATTTAATGAGCAATTTTGCTAATCGTTTATACACAATTGCGGGGTATGGTTACATAGGCTTGCAGTCAGGTATACATTACTGCCGGTGTGTGTGTGTGTGTGTGTGTGTATCTCTGAGTGTGTCTGGCATTGTCTATCTGTATATGTGCATGGAAGTGTGTGTCTGACAGAGAGTATCCTTGTGTGTGAATGTATGTCTTTGTGAGCATGTGTCTGGGACAGTATGTGTGTGGGGTAGATGTTTGCGGTGTGTTGTGTTTATGGGGGCTGCCTGTGGTCATTGTGCATTGTGTTATGGCACAGCTACATTTCATGACTAAGTGTGAGTGTGTGTGAATGATGAATGTCTGCAGTTGGTGAGTGTGACATGGTGAGGGGGTAAATGAAAGAGTTGGGAAGGTGTGGGTAACAGAATGAAGGAGGGTGAGAATGATGGGGTGGTTGTGACATGGCTGGAGGAGGGAGTGTGACAGGATTGGAGGAGGTTAATGTTACAGGGTGCGTGTGTGGTGGGAGTGACCGGGTGTGTGTGGGGGCTGTAGGGTGACAGGGTGTGTGGCTGTGATGGTATGTGGGAAGGGTTGTGACTTTGTGGGGTGGCTTTGACAAATCGTGTGGGGGGGCTGTAACAGGGTGTTAGCAGGGTGCCAAAGTGGGGTGGCTGTGAGGACAGGTAGTGTGTGAGGACAGGGTGTGGGGGGCTGTGACAGGGTGCATGTGGTGGGGGCTGTGGCAAAACTAGCCACTTAAGACTAGCCATATATTGAATGTGTTTTATATCCCTGTTTCAGCTGTGAGAACCAAGTGTACTACTATATGTGTCTTTCAGACGAATGAGGGCGTTCGTATGCTTGCAGTATGAAAAACCCAGCATTCCTAATGTAGTTTCACGAGCAATGAGTTTCAACACTGTTCGTGAAACGAATAAACTACCGAATGGTCGCCCACACACAAGAGGTCGTGTGGCGCCCATTAACAGATTGCAACATTGTTGCAATCGGTAGTCAAAGGCTTCCCCAGGTGGCCGTCGTTCGGCTACCGACCACGCGGCGGTCGGCCATCTTGGATCCTTTGTTAGACCAGCAGTGTTTTGCCGTCGAGCGCCTGGAACTAAAATCGGCTACTCGACGGCGCAAACACCGCTGGACTTCCAGGCCGTTCGGGAGCCCCGGGCGTTCGGTAGTGTGTTCCCCTAATATCAATAGCTATTTTAGCAGTGTGTTGGAAAGAATGTGTATTTCGTGCGGCGTTCGGTTAGTTAGACTGGGAGCTGAGTGATATTCTCACTAACTGTGCGCTCAGCCTGCAGCTATCTACCGAACGTCCATTCGTTTAAATAAAGGGAATATTATGGAAATTATGCATTTTAATGTAAAATGTAAGTTCTGCTGCACGGAGGGATAATTAACTTAACTGTATATTCCAGTGGGAGTATCCCTCTCGTACAGCAGTGCATGATGGGAGAAATGTATGTATTGTTCAGTTCCCCATGTAGTCCCCTACTGTACCACCCCTGAAATGTCAGTAGGGAAACCCCTTGCATGGGGACTTGCATAAATACCGTGACCTGTGAACAAAAGCTCAGTTGACTCCCAGCCTATGTGTCGTCTAGTTCTTGGGAAGAAAGGATTCTTACAACGCTACCGGAATTATTGTATGCTGTTCCTGTTACCCAGCGGAGATACAGTGGATTATACTACCTCTCCGCTACAGGGGTCTGTGAGAAAGTGAAGAGGTGTGACAGGGTAGAGGGCTGAGAGAGGGTTATGGGGGCTGTGAGAGGGTGGGGGAGGAGGGGGCTGTGAAAAGGTATTGAGGGCTGAGAGAGGGTGGATGTGGAGGTGACAGGTTTGGGTGGGGCTTATAAATACCTTTTTTTTTTTTTTAAATATTCCCTGGTGGGCCAGTGTCTTTGTCCCTGGTGGTCCGGTGGGCAGGTTCTCTGGTAAGTCTCGTGATCTCCAAAAGTATGAGAGCGTTGCCGTGGTAACCCATGGCAATGCTCTGATACACTGGAGACTCGAGACAGTTCATTCTGCAGCTGTGCCCGGCGGAGCTGCAGACCGACTATAGTGCTGGGCGGCTCTCAATCAGTGCAGACTGACTGGAGGGGCCTCGCACCCGGCAGCATTAAGGGCAAGCCGCCAGGCCCCCTCTTGCCCGATCTTCGGTCAGAGTGAAAACCCAACCTGTCGCTCTGCCCTAAGGTGCTTTAGGCGGCCGCGAGGCCCCAATCAGCGCAAGGCCTCAGGCGGCCGCCTAAATCACCTAGAGAGCCGCCTCTGCCCTCCTCCATACTGACCAGCTCTGCTCAGTAAATGCCTGGAATAAAACTCTCAATCCCAGTAAGAATTAGATCCATATTAATAGGGAGTAGATAAAGGAGTCATTGAAATCAAACTGTGCGTCCACGCTGTCCCCATATTAGTACGTGTATCAGCATCTTGGTATAACTGAATATTCTAGGCGGTTTGTGAGGACAATGATTTATTTGCTAAGCAGACGTTTAGAATTGACAATGTTTGACCTAAAGTTTCAATGCTTTGTTTAGTGAATACACCCGTTCTATATTGAAATCTAAAACTCTACGAGCGTTGTTGGTGTTTATCGCTGGTTTAAGATTGTTTAATTGTAATAAAGTGCCCGGAGCAAGGCGGACCATCCCATTAGCTTAATACGTCTCCGTCTGGGGTTTGTACAGAAAGTGATGTCTCCCATTTCTCCAGCTACATTCGTGCTGCAGCTGCGTAGACTTTTACCCTCTGTCAGATGTTTAGGCCATCCGTGACCAGAGCTCGGGGTTAACCCTTCTGCTACACGGCTGGCCAATTATTACTGCTGTCAGTGAGTGGGTGTAACAGCGCCCTCTCCTGGCCAAGGAGGTTATTACGACTGTCAGTGTGGGGATGTAACGGTGCCCTCTCCTGGCCAAGGAGGTTATTATGGGAACTTCTTTATTTTGCAATAGCTGCTCCTATCTTGAGGCAAAATACATAAGTGATTATCACACAAGCTAGTTTTTGAGGTGCTCTTTTCTAAACTTGACTTGGGGTGCTTTCTCTTTTAGGTCTGTTTTTAGGGTACGCCTTTTTTTTTTTTTAGTCGTTTGAGCTGTGCTCTGCCCTTAACTATATTTTGATATACCTACCCTTGTGCTGTTTTTGAGGTGCTCCCTGTAACAGATCACCTGACACCCCAACTGGGTACCTCCATTAATGGATGCTCCTAGCGCTGCTTCAGGACACCAAGCATGCTAGCCGACACCACAACCACCACAGGCCGAATCTTTCTTCCTTCAGAGCAAAGCAGGATGAACTTAGGAGTGATTATAGCAAGGGAATATGCAGAGCATAATAATCCCTTCTAGCAGATTCCCCTAAAAAGAGACAGGACACCACATTGAGGGTGAAATAGTACTAATCTTGGGACTAACCCATATGGTCATTACATTAACATTGCTGTGAAAACTCAATAAAATTACAAACAGTCAAATCATAGCAGGCGAGATACAGTGACTTATTATAACATAATTACGTATTTATAAATGGTTGGGAAAGACCATAATTAACACAAAATGTCTCTCCTGCATGCAGAATTAGCGATATGCAAATCTACCCGAATATGCAAATTACCAATCTTGCTATTCAGGTAGTGCATATTACTGTTGCTACCAACAGATGGCACTACACAAGC
Source organism: Pelobates cultripes (assembly GCA_933207985.1). NCBI lineage: Eukaryota > Metazoa > Chordata > Amphibia > Anura > Pelobatidae > Pelobates > Pelobates cultripes. The sequence continues at coordinate 3,709,817 of OW240918.1, forward strand.
TCCATAGCCAAATCCACCTAGTTGGTAGCAATCCTCAGCAGTACAGGAGAGCAGGCAATACATCCCAGGGGCCATAGTCACATGGTAGGAGGCTGGCAATCCGTCTTCTCCAATGCCTAGTGGCGAGGCTGGCTCCGTCACACTCCCCTCTAAGCGTGTTTCTGGGATGCTCTCTCCTTGTAGCTTATTTCATGGGTGCTGTTCCCTTGTCAATGTTTTGAGGTACATTTATCTAGTTTCTGGGGTGCTCAGATCTTTTTAAAAGCCCTCACCTTTTAGCTGTCTTTTGAAGTGCAATTGCATCAGTCTGTTTTGGGGCGCTCTCTCTTTTTATAGATAATTTTGTAGTGACCTCCCCATACCTTGTTTTGTCCTTGTTATACAGGCTAATTCAGTCCATATGTGCTCGGCGGAAGCCCCTGGCATGTTCAGAAATTCCAATCTCCCCCAGAGTTCAATATTTGGTGATTATCCTGAGCTGACGCTGTGTAATCAAACCCCCCCCCTCCCCCTGCTTAATGCAGCCAAATGATACCAGATGCCTGGGAGCAGAGGGTGTAGGAATACAAGGGGACAGAGTGCAGACACCCCCAGTCTAAGTTCACGTCTTCCACAAAAACAGCTTTAAATAGTAAAAATAAACTTGTGGTTTAAATAAAAAAAAAAAAGAAAAACTGTAAAAATAGCATAATAGAAAAACAGAAAGTTACAGGTTGTTTACACATCGTCCTGAATATATTGTGAAAAATAGTGAATCTGTAATCTATCGAGCCATACAATAATCTATCGAGCCATACAATAATCTTTAAACATATTGTGACACTGAAAGGACCACTATAGGCACCAAGACCACTTCAGCTTAATGAAGAGGTCTGGGTGCCAGGTCCATTTAGGATTAACCCTTTCTGCTGTAAACCTGCTATGTTTACTTTAGGGTTAATCCAGCCTCTAGTGGCCGTCTCATTGACAGCCGCTAGAGGCGCTTCTCATTGACAGCCGCTAGAGGCGCTTCTCATTGACAGCCGCTAGAGGTGCTTCTCACTGTGATTTTCACAGTGAGAAGACGCCAGCTTTCCTATGGACGGACTGACTGCGCACGCGGCTCTTGCCTTGCATGTGCATTCAGCCGATGACGACCGAGGGAGCCCGGCGCTGGAGAGGGACCCTGAGGGTGGGGGCACCCTTGTTTTCCTGGCACTATAGTGGTCCTTTAATCTAACATATCATGGCATATAATAATCTATAAATATATTGTGACATGTAATAATTTATAAGGTATTGTAACCGCTGGTGGTTCCCTTATTTACCACTATAATGTCTTAAAGCATAGAACTTAGTAGGGCTAACCATACAGATATCTTAGCCATAATTTTATATAGTGTAAGAGATCCTCTATTTAACATATATAAATAATTGAGAATTCAATATAAAATAAGGATTGTCTTAGAAGCAAGATTGTCTTTTTGGATATTTATTATATAGAAATATAAAATCCATTATAGCAGAGTTTTTTAAAGATTAAATTACATGCTTGCAAATATCATTAATAGGTTAACATACCCTTCTGAACATGTCATCATGTCAGCCTCTCTGTCATTTTAAGATGGAGCAGCGTCTGTCTCCAAGTCTCTCCTCTGTGTCTTAACATTTAAAAGTACACCTATTTATACCTTAGGTGTCTCCATTCTAAGGTTACTGTAGTTCAAATATGAAAAAGTAACACTTCTTTTACTTTATTCAATTTAGGACCTCCCTTAATTTGGCAAACATACAAGGCCATAACTAAAGGGTGTATACGTCATGGAAATTTTCCTGACTTAGTTCAAGATGGCATCTTAAAGTCTGAATAGGTTATCTGTTGTTTATACTAAGTCGTAAGTGTACAGTCGCGGGAGATTCCAGGATTTGGGGAAGTTCCATTAACTTGGGGTTACCACAGTATATTGTGTACTGCAAGTGTCGTAGTATAGCCTTGAAGCTTGTTTATGCATTATTGTTATTGTAATTCGTCTGGGACAAAATGGTGCAAACATATTATGCACTGAGGTTATTGCTTAAAGAAACAGTTAAGAAAAACAATATGTTCCATTTCTAACACCTTGTCAGTTTGCAATATCTCTTAAAGACAAAGTACACAGTTTAAGAAATACAACATTTCATTCTAAAACTTGTAATATTTGCATTTGCCCGTAACAGTATCATGCCATACAAATAATCTATAATGTATCCCGACATAATCTATAAACATATTGTGGCATAATCTCTAATCGTAGCGTGACATATTGGTCCCCCTTCCATACACTGTTTTACGGAAGACGTATCTTTGAACATGCAGCTTAACCCTTTCTGTGCTTTAAAGTGTCAGTCACTCAGGAAAATAAGTCCCAGATGGTTTCCGGTAAGATTTGTTCCAACATTCTGTATTTCTCAGACGCAGACAAACCCGAGGCCATTTTGTGTATCTACAAGACAGAAAATGACTGTGTAATGCGTTTTACTTACTCCGAGGAGGCGAGTGGCAAATCTGTTCTAACCGCGCTCAAAGAACCAGGTCAGTGGACGCAGATACGAATCATTTAGAATAATGTTTAAACACGGTGGTGACACGCGCTCTCTATAAAGTCTCAGGTGTATAGAATTGCTAAATTTAGGCCAAAGTATCATATTTGGAAACGGTTCTCCTGCTGCTACAGCCCAATGTTACAGCTCGGTGTTTAGTGAATACATGCGTTAGAGCCCAATGGAGACACAGTTAAATATGAACCGGTGACGGGTTGGATGAACGGAAGAACCTTTATGGTCGGTAAGTGTGAACCCGTATTGGCCAAATCTCCGGAACCCCATAAGTTACAGCGCTTTCAATGCCCCTTAGTGAGTTTATATGACGGTACACAGTGTTTCCATATCCACGTATCATAATTTCTTGGTAGTATTTATTATCAGTATTTGTTATATGTAGTTATGTACACTTAGAGGATTTTACTGTTGAACGATGTGCACAGAATAAGGATGAGCTCTGCTAATTCTTTGTGTTATCCCCCAATCTATTTCCCTAGAATGCGCCACGGCTCCCAATGTACTCATGGTCCTGCTGGCGGTTGTGGGCAGTATTTTACTTATTGGGCTTGTTCTCCTGGCCGTCTGGAAGCTACTTGTTACTATTCATGACCGCCGCGAGTTTGCTAGATTTCAGAGTGAGCGAACGAGAGCCAGATATGAAATGGTAAGTTCATAAAGCACCAACGTGTAATAGTGCAGTTCTGTGGGTAAACTGTAGCATAGACAATCCTCTGTAATTCTCACAGCCATAAGCTGAACATTGTGATTAATAAAGCATTGGAAAATGGAGGGAGGGTGAAACTCGCCACCCCTGCTCACTGTATTAAAGGGGAGAGTTTGAGACCTCCGTAAATAAAACGGCTGACCAGAGTTCTATGTTGCCATATGGATGTAATAGTGGTAAGTGCACCTTCCAATCCCTGTAACTGGCGCTGCTTCCCTCCAGTGATCACGTCCTGCACCACATTCAGGCCAGTAATCGCCCAGCAAGATTCTGGTCACTAACCAATTATATCTTTATTACCAACCCAAAAACTACAAATTGGCTCTCACTTTAAAAGCTCCTACATGGCCGTTTCCCATCCCACCTAGGAGAGCAATGACTGCAGGCGCTGGGATAAACTTGTTATTCACTAACTGGAATACACAAGATGCCATAAACGGGCGAATATTAGATCACATTATACAAGCAGGAAAAATATCCAGTTTAGATTTTTCAGAGTAAAGATGCAATTCCCTTAGCACTTCTTGGAAAATCTGTTTAATATCTAAACCCAGTGATTCGAACCCAGGACTGACCGCTCGCATAACATGAACAGTTAAGGCCCAACCCTCTGCGCATGTTTGTAACAGATTACAGCACTGAAAGAGTTAAACAGAACTCCCGACCCAATCCTTCTGTGTTATAACTTCTCTTTCTTTCTTATGATTTAGGCTTCAAACCCCCTGTACCGGCAGCCTATCTCCACGCACAGCGTAGACGAAGTGTTCAGCATGCTGGGCAAATCCTGGACAAAAATTGATAGTGTTTATATTTAAACCTTTTTTTATTCCCAGAATGATGTGATATTTTTAGATTCTCCAGAAGCCAAAGGGTTTAATTGAAGCACAACATTTTATACATTCAGACAACTAGATGCCAGTCCTTCGGTACTTTAAACTTAACCCAAGAAGACGACTGATATATTTTAACCCATTGTGGGTGAGACATGGTCGCTGTAACGTGTGCCTGGATTCATACATTTGGGTTATTTTTAGCACGATAAATATTTTGGATACAAATGTATGAATTTAAAGCTGCAATTTTTTAATAACTGTAAATTAATAAAGAATTTTTTTTTCCATTTAAATGTTCCTAGTTTTTATTAGTTTTGTGTGTGTGTGAGAGTATTCTATATAAACATTTTGCGTGTGTTGTATAGCTCCCCTTTGCTTAGGCTGTAATTCCCATAATTCTATGCTTTCCTTAAAGGGTGCCTGTCATGACAAAACCAACTGTATCTTACATGATTGCCAACACATCTATACATTTCTGTAAAATTAGGTTAAAAACCAGCCATTCCCACCCGGTCAGTCTTTGCCAATCCGCACAGAGATAAGAAGGCTGAGCACTGCTTATCGGGGAATCCCTCCGCTGGGCCTCAGAAAGCATTGCCTGCAGGGGAAGGAGGGATGAGCTGCAGGCTTTATGTGAGAGTAGCAGCAGCTGCATAGATCTCTTGGTTGATGTTACTTCGAGAGGCAGTTTGTGACTCTCTAGTGAGAGGTGATTTATAGACTCTACACACTGTAGCACTAGTCTACCAATCTGAGTATGTGTGGTCTACCACTTTGTGACTTGATCTTAGAGGCTCCCATTTCACAGCAGGCTGGGGCAGACATGTCACAAACTGACTTGTGGCATCCTATTACAAACTCCTCTTTCCAAGTGAGTTTGCCACGAGCTCCTGGAGAATCCTGCTTGCCAGCCTCCTGCCCACAGACTATGGACCCCAATAAAATGTAATGTAAAAGTCTCCATTTGTGTATTTGGACTATATGGTTCAGGAACGACCCTGGAGCTTGTTAAGCCTAACTGATACTTTGTAGCAATTTCCACTGCAGTGCTCGTCTGGGTGGACGCATTTCCTATGGACGACCATGAGGTGGCAGGCACTGGTGTTTGGTCGTCAAGTTCATGGAACTATTTTCGGACACAAACTCCCCGAACACAGCTGGACTTTCATGATCAACTGTGTTCGGTTCTACAACACTTAGAAAGACACTGTTTGGTGGAAATGTTCCCATGAACAAGAGAAACAAGCTAAGGTAAGAACATTGACTGTATTCGGTTTTTAAACTACCAAACTAGACCGACTGCAAGCCCTGATTCTCTGGAACGGTTTTGGGCATGGGACCATGCGTGCGGTCAAATTATGACTTCCAGGAAATTCCTGAATGGATCTGGGTGATTTTTGGATATGTTGTTGAGCCATATTGGGGGAAGGACTTCCAGGGTTGAAGGGTCTGACTGACTCGGGGGGTTACCCAATTCAGATACAGAAACCAAAGCAGCAAATACAGAGTCTGATACATCTTTAATCATCTGACAAAGATACTTTTATTGAAAATGTCAAAGCTAAACAAAAACTACTTTGCCCCTTTTTTCAGATTGTTTTATTGTGGCGCGCAGTTTGTAATGTTCCAGAGCTCACATTCAGTAACCAGCTCTGGATAAACTGTGTCCACCTCACCGCAATGCATTGTCTCCTTCACACTGACCGAACAAAACACGCAGTCATGTTATTTTCCTAGGTTTGTAAAAGGTGAGGTCTACATAGTAACCAGGTGCTCCCCTCGGCTGTAACAACGCCAGGATCTAATGCTCATTACATGGTGTGCGTTAAGCCACAATTACAAAAATGAAGACAGAAGCTTTAGGAATGCATTATGACACCATCACCCAGTACTGATCTGTTTGAGTTGATGGCAAAATATAGAAAAAAAAAATAATTGTATTTTAAGAATTCAGAAAATGTGTGTTTGAGGCATGATGGTGGGATACTGGTTCAGGGCTCAGTCTTTTCAGCTTTGATCCTGCTCAGATAGGCCTCCCATCCTGCCGCTCTGTAAACCTCAGCAGCTTCGAGGCGATTGGTGGCTGATAAGATACCTCTCCCCACAATGATGATGTCAGAACCCTTCTTTGCAATGACATCGTTAGGGCTCTGATACTGCTGCCCCAGATGGTCTCCTGGAAAATGTAAAGAAACAAGTAAAAATAATTAAATTTTAATTCCCTGGCCTCAGCAGCTACCCCACCTTGCCAGAAGACACATTTAAGTTCAGATGTAGAAAAGTAGCAGAAATCCATTTTTTTTTCTAACAATCCCTCCATGTTGTGTCATAGACAGCCAGGTTATTTCTCCAGTCTCAGCACTTTCTGATCACATTTTCAGAATACAACGTCGCTATGTGTGGAATGCAGCATTCACCTTTATGTGAACGGCTATTAAAACATTACCGACTTGTTAAACTCATCTAACGAGAATGTGCCAATGTCATCCAACGAACAAACTACTGGGACACAATGCCACGCAGTCAGCAAAACCCACAGAATCCAATATTCAGGAAGCAGAGGTTTTGTGTATTTAAATTTCCTGTTAAAATAATTTTCAAACGTTTAAATTGTAAAAGCACGCACCTCCTGCCTGCAGCTGTACCCCTGGGGTTAAATGCAGCATCTCCGGCTTTCCACTCAAACGGCTTCCCGAAATGAACCCAAAAACAAAATCTGGATAATTCTCTGCCAGTTTCACCTGTAAAAAACCCAGAGAGCGACAGGAAGAAGCAGTGCACAAAATGCAAAGATTGATATACACAAGCATTACTTATCAGTAAACCTGGTAACATGGAACAGACAGAATATACTGGGAATAAGACGGAGCAATCCGCTCCCAGTCCCATCATTTAACCCTGAGCTCCTGGGGACATGGAACAGACAGAATATACTGGGAATAAGACGGAGCAATCCGCTCCCAGTCCCATCATTTAACCCCGAGCTCCTGGGGACATGGAACAGACAGAATATACTGGGAATCAGAAATCAGACGGAGCAATCCGCTCCCAGTCCCATCATTTAACCCTGAGCTCCTGGGGACATGGCCAAACAGATCTTACAAAGGGAAGGATGACATGAAACCAAAGGGCTTGATTGTAAGTCCTGGCTGTGGATAGGTCGAGGTCTCCAATAATTCACTATTACACACTTACAGCTTCTTTTGTATAGTCTCCAACTGCCAGTGACCCCTGGGAACTCATTTCAGCAATCACAAGGCAACCTCTTCCTAGAGCGAGGCCAGCTTCCCGCAACCCCTGCACCACGCCGGGGCCAGGCACAGCATGGACATTCACCACATCCGACCACGAGGAGATTCTATAAATACCACCTGGGAAGAAGAAACAACAGCAGGTTAAACGCTTCTCTTTGTACGTTAGCTGCCCGTCTTTCACACATTACCTTCATACTGCTGTTTAACGGTGTTCCCAATGTCTGCAAATTTCCGATCTTCAAACAAGAGGAACTCGTGGAGATCCGCGATCGCTCGGAGCCGAGAAGAAACATCTGGAGTATAGTCATTCAGGATATCCACGTGGGTCTTTAACATACAGACTGATGGGCCCAGCTCTGTGGCCAGCTGAAGAAGCTCTGCAGAGCAAGTAACGTCGGCTGACACACACAGATTGCTCTTTTTCTTTTCCATAATTGTGAGGAGTCGGGATGCCACCGGGTGAGTGTCTGGAAGCAATGCTCGGGAAGAGTAAGGGAGATCCATAACGTGTTTTTTGGTCGGTACAGGTTCCCGTGCTGTGACCTTATTGTCGCGGATGAATTCTTTGACTTCCTGCACCGTGCCCTCACTGACCGCCCCCAGCGTGTGCAGTATCTCCATGAGCTGAGTCAGGGTACAGACAGAGTGTAGTCGGATTCCATTTTCTGCCAGTTTCTCGCTCCCACCCTGCTCTCTGTCCACCAGCACAATGGCATCCGTAACCTGCAGCCCCTCTCGCCGGAGGATCTCTGCCGTCTCCAGAACACTGGAACCGCTAGTCACAACATCTTCAATAACTAAACACGTGTCTCCCGGAGAAATGGTGCCTTCAACCAGTTGCTTCGTTCCTACAAATAAATAATAAAATTATCTATTATAAAATCACATACACACTAAAAAGTTACATTGAAACATTTTATTAATTGTGATCAGTGACAAACTAGATATACAACCCCGTCATTGAGATAAAAATTAATCTGAACTTCACTTGTTTTATTATCAGCCAATATGATGGATCCTTGTGCTTCTAAAATGGGTCCGACGGCAACAGTAAGTGATTAGTTGGGAAAAATATCCAACAGAAATAAATTGACAATAACAAATGACGGAGCACTAAGGATTTCTGGGGGATTTAGCGTTGGGGTCAGAGGCGGCTCTCTAGGCGGTTTAGGTGGCTGCTTAAGGCTCTGTGCAGCCTGGGCCTCGCGGCCGCCTAAACCTCCTTAGGGCAGACTGTGCCCAAGGACCCGACACTAGGAAGGGGCCCTGCAGCTTGCTCAGTATGCCGCCGGGTGAGAGGACCCTCTGTGCAGTCTGCCCGGGAGGAGAGGGCCCGAGGCTGCTGGTCTGTAACTCGCGAGATCTGGCCTATCAGAGCATTGCCGCAGGTTACCACAGCAACGCTCTGACCGGGTCTCGTGACACACATGGTCTGCAGTTCTGCACACTGCGGAGCTGCAGACCGGATATCACCACCGGACTACGAAGGAATTAATTGATTTGTGGGAGTGTCATGGGTGTGCTTGTCTGTGTACATAAATGTATAAAAGCAGGCCATCTGCTTTTATACAATTGTGTATAAAAGATCGGCATAACTGTAAATTAAAATTATTTATGGCAAATTAAGCTACAGCTACAACCAGAGAGCTCACAATGCAGGGGCACAGGAAGCCGTGACACTGCGAGCTTCTGAACAATGAATGCAGAGACTGACTCTGTATCCAGCGCTGCAAGTCCGCCTTTCAACACAAAATACAGCCCTGTTATTTTATACTTTGGGTGTTAGTGGGGCCTCATGCTTGAATTTCGCCTAAGGGTAACATTGGTGTAATTTGGGGTGAGAGGGTATGGTGGCAGCACTGGAGGTGCAGTTTTTCTGGTCTCTATCTAGGGCATTAAATCAAATGAATTCTACATAAAATGGTGGCTTGACAACCTAATTTGCCTTCTGTGAAAAGCTATGTGGATTTCATAGAGGGTTTGGAGGAATTTGGACAGAATACCAAACTGATAAGGTACTGTGACCCTGAGTGGGTTATCTTAGCGTTGCTCCCTCTGGTGGAGAGTCTGGGAATCGCTCTCATTTCATGGCCCACTGAAGCTAATTTGACACTAGTTTTGGGATCTTAAATAGTTTTACAATATTGGACACTGCATCCAACCCAAACATATTGTAGGAAAAAATAAAATCTAACAAGTGTTTGGAATATTGCCATTTTATCTCAGGAAAAAGAGGCAGAATTACCTGATTCGGGAATAATGTGAGACGAGGCCGTAATAGAACCAGCCCCGTATAACGTCACAATACAGTAATATAACCAGCCCCGTATAACGTCACAATACAGTAATATAACCAGCCCTGTATAACGTCACAATACAGTAATATAACCAGCCCCGTATAACGTCACAATACAGTAATATAACCAGCCCTGTATAACGTCACAATACAGTAATATAACCAGCCCTGTATAACGTCACAATACAGTAATATAACCAGCCCTGTATAACGTCACAATACAGTAATACCAGCCCTGTATAACGTCACAATACAGTAATATAACCAGCCCCGTATAACGTCACAATACAGTAATATAACCAGCCCTGTATAACGTCACAATACAGTAATACCAGCCCTGCATTACACCGTGTCCGGAGTCCTGATGGTAACGCGCGCTTTTCTGCCATTGGTATTAACACCGCTGCAGTGATGGTAACACCCCAACTCTCACCATAAGCTTTGGCTTCCTTTCTCCGGATCAGCATCGGCAGCTGCTGCTTTGAGCAAATGATGGTTGCAAGAGGTAGAGCGGTATACGGCACTCCACATACCGACTGGTATCGCAGGTCAGCATCCTGAGCGGTCTGGTACAGCAGGTCAGCAACCTGACGGAGAGACGCAATAAAAAAAAACAATCAGCGCCAACTGAAAATCTACAAATAAAACATAATAAACTGCTCTTCTGACGTCACAGAGCGGTGTATAATAAATAGCTCTGCAGACAGACGTCACAGAGCAGTGTATAATA
>OW240918.1:3720774-3973156 GCA_933207985.1 Pelobates cultripes
ACACACACACACACACACACACACTGAAACACATGCAGATACACAGATACAAACACTGACACTCACAGTAACACACATGCAGATACAGACTGACACAGATACACAACCTGACGCACATACAGAGACATATATACAAAAACTAACACATATGGATACTCAGACACACTGATGCATATACTGACACACATGCAGATACACAGATATACACACACAGGTACACACACTGACAACATACAGATACACAAATACATACAATGATAACATACAGATACACACACTGACACACATACAGACACGTAGATACACAATCTGACACACATGCAGATGCAGACCACATAGAGAAACATAGATATACTAAATATAGATACACAGATATACACACTGACATACACACACAGATATACATACTGACAACATAGTGACACACACAGACAGACAACATACACACAGAAATGGTGATACACACACACAGACTTACTGACAGACTTTATTTAAAGACCGTGAGTATAGCCGTTCATACAGCGTTTATTTACACACACATGTATAAGAACAATATATATATATATATATAAAGGATATTTCTATATAATGTACATGTTTTCTATTCACTAGCGCCCATATAAATTGTGAATAGTTTGAGTGAATCTAAAAAAATATAGTAAAATGTGTGAATGTATTATAATGAAAGAATAACGCCCAAATAGGTCTATATGACATTACATTGAATAAATAAAAAAAAATGTATGTGTGATAATGATAAATATCAAATTAAAAATGTATGTAGATGCGGTTTGTGTGGTAATAAATAACTACTAAATCGCGAAGAAGAAAAAGGAAATTTTTTTTTACCTACATATATTACAACAATTTAATTATGATACATCATTATAAAACCATGAAGCTAAATGTAAATTATCCTAATTAATAAAACAAGACAATCTAGACCTGCATTAAGTCCGTTGGGTTCTAATGTGCCGAACGTATACCTCCAGTAGTTTTTTTTTTAGAATATTTTTTAAATGTCTCCAAGTCTCCATTGTGTTTTGACTTGGTCAATACCTATTGCATAGAATTCCCGGAGTGTAACACTGTTACAATGTATTGGAATCAGATATTTTTGAAATTTATTTTTAATGTTTTTACATTGTTCGAAGACTCTGTTTCAATTTTTTTTTTGTGATTGTTCCACATATTGTCTGCCACACAGGCAGCACAATAAATATATTAGAATTCTGTGTTGAAGCCTAAACAAAATATGAAAAAAAAATAAAAAAATCAGATGGAAATAGTTAAAGGGATAGCGACAACACATTTATCAAGAGTCAGAAATTGCATGAAAGATGAGGATTTTAAAATGCAGGCTGAGATAGTAAAAATGATGAAAAATAAACTTGTTTAAAAAGGATATAATAAAAAGAACATAGAAAAACAAATACGATGATTGACTAAAGTAAAACAGGAACTCATAGTGTGAGAAAAGAAAACTATTTTCAATATGTTTTCATAACAACATTGGACAATAGAAAACATCATGAAAGAAACATTGGCCGGTATTATTAAAGGATCCGTTATTAAATGGTTTGATCTAAACAGCCTCCAGTTATTTTTAGACAAGCACAGAATATTAAACATAACATAGCACCAAGCTATCAGAGGGACACAGGAATCTCCAGAATGATCGTCATAATATTAAACCTTTGCTTGAACTACAATTCGCAAGGAATATACTAATCCCTGTTCTATAAAAAGTTATGTCTAAGAAGTTGATCTCAGAAGTCCCAGGAGAAAACGTCAGCTCAAAATGTTTTCTAAATTACATCAATTTAATTTTTTTTTAACAGGAATCTGGACCTCTCCAAATATTGCTAATATCATCAATAAATCTGCACCGTCCAGATAAATCAATCCTCCCGATATCTCATAAAGACAATGGCATAGCTGTGGGCAAACCTGGTTCTCATGGCAGTACCTGTTATCTGTAAAAAGAATCCTCTGTTAAAAATAAAATAGATAAGTTCCTCTATAAATTCAATAGATGTCCAAATAAATGCCCTTAGAATATCAGATATTTCACTATCCTGTAACAAATACCAATTAACAGCTTTGAACCCTAATTTGTGTATAATTACTGTATATAATGTTGTAAAATCTAGTGTTATCCATCTAAAATCCTCCTCCTATTCAATGTTTTCATTTCTAATATTCTATTTGTGTATAATTCTATATATGGTTTATAAATTAAACTTATTACAACTGCCCTGGCTGTCAATCACAGTCCTGTCACTTCCTGGTTTAATTAGCTCAGTGGAGATAAACACAATTACTCAGAACACCGGCCTTGCAAAGACTTCTCATTGAGCTGCATTGGGAAGCCTGTGATTGGACAGCCACAGAAAGTCTGGGCGGGGTTAGAAGGGGAGGGCTTGTAAAGGCTGTAGAGATGAGATCTACAACTTCTACGAACAGGTTTTGGATATAACCCGCAATGAAAAAAAAAATTAAATTAAATGCGTGCACATTGATGCTTCATAAATTCATAAACCCAACATCACCCTTTGTTGTGGTGTCAAGCTAAGCGCATCTTCAACCCAGAGAATGAGTGTGAATGACAGATGCAAAAATCACTTTTAATATCACAGTCAGTTTGTGAAAAATATTTTAACTTTCAGTACCTATTGTCAGACGGATTCGGCTAAATCTAAGGTTCCCCTGATGTTTGAGACTTTATATTCAGCAGTAATGAGTAAGTTATATGTAGATTGACACAATATACAATGATTTAATTTATTCCATTTACCCATTCACTGCCAGACATAACAACAATTACCTTCTCTGGTAAGAAGGGGTTAACAGTCCAAAAATTTAATAATTTGTAATAATTTAAATACACTTTCTATCCATTTTGTGTTATTTAAATAGACACTTACACTGATGTCCCTTCAAAATCAGTCAGTGAATTGTTTGTCAGCAGGAAGGTGCCAGCATTTAATGGGTTAACATGATGTTCCAATAGTTTACCCACATTTTCAATGTATAACACAGATTTATTCCTGCACCCGTGTTAATCCTGCAATATGTATTTTATATACGTTCCCAAAAAGGGGTAAGAGAGGCGCACACTGTGTCTGAAACACAAACCAGAATTATTCAACTAAAACCCTTAAAATGTCCGTGGCTTAGGGAATCCCACCCAGTTAGCAGCTGAAGGGTTAACCCTTCAAGAACAAGGGGTAAATAGAGTTTATTCAGGGCACTGCCAATAGATGCCCAGCACTTTATTTATTCGTAAAACAAGAATCATTCTTTACAATTTCTGAAGAATGCCCCCACAGCAGCCAGTATTGATACGGCCTAGAGATCGACGATCTGCCAGAACAGCCTCTGGCCAACCCGTGGATCCCTGTTTTACAGCAGCAGTAAGGCGAGTCCAGCACAGTGTATACGGGAAATTTTAGACTCATCCTGTTTGAGGCAGTGTGTCCATTTATGTTCAGCTCGGGAGGTGTTCTGAATTAAGCCTCCGATATCAGGTCACTTTCCTGGCAATGACAAAGGTCTTGGCATTTGGCAGAGGACGAGTATCGTTCTGGTGGCTCCGTCGCTCGATAAAGCAGGCCAGACGGGACGTGTCTAGAGGAATTTTTGAGTAGTTGCTGTAATGAGGCTGTAACCACGGATGTTGCAGGCATGTGGCAACTGTAGGCCGCCAGCGAGGGTCAACCTGGAGAGTAGCCTTTATAAAGTCTTGGGCTGCCTGACTCACGGCGGTGAAATATTCCTGGGGGAAGGAGAAATCTACCCGGCAGATGTTCATGCAGGTCTCCTCACTGCTTTCATCGAGAAACGGAGAAACCCCACTCAGCATGACATACGTCAGCACCCCCAAACTCCAGATATCGGTCGCCAGAGAGACTGGTGTCCCATGAATGACCTCAGGAGCTGCAAACTCGGGGCTCCCCAACAGCTGGTGGATGTAATAATGTCCAGTTATCTGAACTGCATCTTCCAGATCTATTATCTTCACCCGAGGAACTGGTATACGCAGATCGATGAGCAGGTTCTCTGGCTTGAGTAACAGAGTAAAAGGAGAATGTATTACTCCGACATTTATCACAGCATATTATTACTATTTGTGTTTAACATTTTATATTGTATTTCAATATTCATTAATAAAAGAATTTGACAGCATGTAATATTTTTATTAAACCCTTTAACGAGGAGGGTGAGTAAATGGGTATTTATCTTTTTAGAATTACCCCTTGGGGCAGAGTATCAGTAAAACATGAATCGGTAGGATACGTTCTGCTGGAAGCCAGGGATCTGTACAGTGTGATAAGCCAAATTAATTGGTGTTCATCACATCCTCACATTGTATTGAACCATAGGATTAAAGAAACTATTATTAAAGAGACACTGCCCTGCTAAATACAAACAAACAAAAAAAAAAAATACTGTTTAATTCTTATACCCCCAATTAAAGCATGTATGCATTTGATTATAGATTTTTTCATTGGGAATATATCTAAAACACCTTGTAAAAGCTGCAGATCTCTTGTCGGCAGCCTTTGCAAGCCCTCCCCTTCTAACCCCGCCCAGACTTTCTGTCGCTGTCCAATCACAGACTCCCAATGCAGCTCAATGAGAAGTCTCTGCAAGGCAGGTGCTCTGGGCAATTGCTGCCTCTTGAATTTAGCACCACTGAGCCTGGGATATTTGAATTATATAGATTATTTTATCCTTTATATCCCAATATATCCTTTAACTATAAAAGTGATAAACACAAAATATTATACAAATAAATACTTTCACTCTGAACTCATGCTGTGATAAAATATATAAAGCAGAATACAAAGTATGAATACAATTCCTGGTTATTTGCTGCCATCTAGTGATTGGAATCATGTTTGCAGGGGTAACGCCATTCAGCTCTGAATACCAACCCTAACCTTTACCTAATCTCACGCTATAGTCCAGCATTAACTCACTGAAATAAAATGCTAACCCTGCCAGTGTTACTGGTAACTTTGAGAAGGTTCCCCCTAAAGGGACACTCCAGACCCCTAAAGCACTTTATCTTGCTGAAGTGCTTTATGTGCAAAAAGTGTGTCCTTCTTTTTCATTTTGCAACAAGTGCAGATTTCAATAGAAATTGACACTCAGTGGAGATAAACTCAAAAGGCAGCAATTGCTCAGAGCACCTGCCTTCTCAGTTAGCTGCATTAGGAAGCCTGTGATTGGACATCCACAGAAAGTCTGGGCAGCGATTGAAGGCTTGTAAAGGCTGCAGACAAGAGATCTGCAGCTCTTGAAAGCTGTTTTTAGGTATACAGATAATTACAAACCTATATCTACTAAACAGTGATTTAATATATATCTATTTTGGCAGGGGAGTGTCACTTTTTATTTAGAATCCTGGACTCAGTGACACCTTAATGACTGAAATTAGGACATTGTGACAGGTTAAGAGACCATTACCATGGTAACGTGTAATTAAAATAATCCAATTGCCATATCTTTGACTGTTCACTGGAGGTGTACTTCCAGTGTAATTATGGATCTCCCGGGACCATTCCCCTCTCACTAACCAAACAGCACTCTCAGAGGCACGGCCACCTTCTGTGTCACCTCACCTTAATATCCAGGTGTGCCACCCGACAGCTGTGCAGGTAACGCAGAGCTTCCATGATGTCTCTGACGTAGAAAGATACTTTTTCTTCCATCAGCTCATCGTGGTGTACGAGGTAATCCAGTAACCGGCCGTCATCCATTCTGAGAATTACGAACACTCGTTATCACATTGTACGGCAGATTAATACATGGAGATAATAAGTCCCATTTAAACACAGTATGTCACATGTACCATACCTGTAAAACTACAAAAGAGTTACAGAAACAATAAATCTTGCGTGTCAAGCACCGCCAGGGGACGGTTTATAAATCTGATACCATTAGGGCCATTCCCATGGAAACCAGTAGAATTGTCAGGAATGGAACGTCAGATATTTCTCCACGTTCACTTTGCAGAACTTTCGAGTTTATAGCACTTTGAGAAATCTCCCTCCACATTTCACAACTTCCAAATCTACGAGTAAAAAGGGCCACGAGAGGGGCACCACGTCATGTACTAGACATTAAATTGCCTGTTTTGGCTGTGCTGTATAAGAGCCATTTCCTGTTGAGTGTTAGAAGAAATGGCCAGGAATATTGTGCGGCTGGCTGTTAAGACCAGAGGGCTGGACAGGGCTGCCATTAATAAATACAGGGGAAATCTGTTCTCATATGGTTACTGAGACCACATGCAATGGCCACATGCAACGTCATTGATTAAGGGTTTGGATATCGATACTGAACAAGTGAGCTGACAATCTGTCACTAAGCTGGTGCCTGCTTAGACCACAGACAGCCAGTGCCGCATGCTAGGTATATGCCTGGCACTCACAGGTCCAGGACGAGGATGTAGGAGCTCGCCGACTCGTACGTGTCGTGCAGCGTGATGTACTGAGGATGCTGTAAGTGCTGCAGTAACGATGCTTCATGCGCTGCCTGCTCCTTACGCTTCAGCTTCTTGTTGATGAATTTCACAGCCACATCCTTTCGACTAGACTTCTGGGTACATCTCTTCACCACGGAAAACCGGCCCCTGGACAGGAACACAGACCAGGAGTATAACCCAGGCACGGAGTACGTGTGAGATTGAGTGAGAATGGAAGGATGAGTGTGATAGAATAGAGAGTAAATGGGTGAATGAGCAACAGGTGAGTACTTCAGTAAGTATAGCAATGGTAGGGTGAGCGGGTATTTGTTAGAATGTAGTAATGCCAGAGTAATTAAGAATGTGAGTGAATGTAAGTGGCAGAGTGAGTATTTGAGTTAGTGCACGAGTGAAAGTGTGAGTATTTTGGCGAGTGTGGGAGTGACAGAGAGACTGTTTATGAGTGAGTGCAAGAGTGATAGGGTGCGTGACGGAAAATGAAAGTGTGAGACCGGGAAAATCAATGTGTGAGTGGCGGGGTGAGTGTGTGTGAGTGACAGTGTAAGCATATGTGTGTGACAGGGTGTGTATGTGAGTTAGTGACAGGGTGAGTGCGAGTGAGTGACAGGGAGAGTGCGAGTGAGTTACAGGGAGAGTGAGTGACAGGGTGAGTAATATCTTGCGTCACCTTCCGATCTCCTGTTGTTCTACATAAAGTTGTTCAAAGTTTTCTTTCCACAGGACGGTCGAACCGTCAGCATTTGCATCTTTTAAAAACAAAAGCAGAGAATCTTTAATTCCTCCTTACAAGCCCCCGGTGCTTGTGGCTTACATGCACAATGTGACGGACACCCGGGGATCTAGGGGCCCCTAATCTCAGGGTTACATTCCCAGTTAATTGAGTCCTCTCCCAAAACAAAGAGACAGAGCCAGCTCTAACCCCAGAATGAGACAGTCCTGGAATATAAACTGTATTTACCATGCTCCGGTAGACACACCGGCTCAGACGGCTCGCTTGGCAAACTGATTCCCCACGGGTTACTGGCACTGACCCGAAACTGGTATTTATGCCCTGGGCACAGGTCTTCCAGCACCAGGTATGTGTCCAGGGTACAGGCAACAGACTGCTGCCATATATGGGACCCTGTGGATAAAAGATAAAATATTACATAGTTACATAGTTACAGAGCTGAAAAGAGACTTGCGTCCATCAAGTTCAGCCTACCTCACATTTGTTTTTTGCAGTTGATCCAAAAGAAGGCAAAAAAACCCAGTTTGAAGCACAATTTTGCAACAAGCTAGGAAAAAAATTTCCTTCTTGACCCCAGAATGGCAATCAGATTTATCCTTGGATCAAGCAGTTATTACCCTACATTGAAAGATTATATCCTTCAATGTAGGGTAATAACCAAGTATGCATCTAGTAGCCATTTGAACATCTGTATGGACTCTGATAAAACCACTTCTTCAGGCAGAGAATTCCACATCCTGATTGTTCTTACAGTAAAAAACCTTTCCTTTGCCTTAGACGAAATCTTCTTTCTTCCAGTCTAAACGCATGGCCTCGTGTCCTATGTAAAGTCCGGTTTGTGAATAGATTTCCACACAATGGTTTGTATTGGCCCCGAATATATTTGTATAATGTTATCATATCCCCTCTGAGGCGAAATTTTTCTAAACTAAATAGGTTTAAATTTGTTAACCTTTCTTCATAGCTGATATGTTCCATTCCTTTTATTAATTTTGTAGCCCGCCTCTGCACTTTTTCTAGTGCCATAATATCCTTCTTTAGAATATCCTTCAATATGGGGTCTTACCAGTGATTTATAAAGAGGCTAAATTATATTCTTGTCCTGAGAATGAATGCCCTTTTTCAATATATAGTGATTATCTGTACTATACGGCCCCTATAGTGATTATCTGTACTATACAGCCCCTATAGTAATTACCTGTACTATACGGCCCCTATAGTGATTACCTGTACTATACGGCCCCTATAGTGATTATCTGTACTATACGGCCCCTATAGTGATTATCTGTACTATACGGCCCCTATAGTAATTACCTGTACTATACGGCCCCTATAGTGATTATCTGTACTATACAGCCCCTATAGTAATGATCTGTACTATACGGCCCATATAGTGATTATCTGTACTATACGGCCCCTATAGTGATTACCTGTACTATACGGCCCCTATAGTAATTATCTGTACTATACGGCCCCTGTAGTAATTATCTGTACTATACAGCCCCTATAGTGATTATCTGTACTATACGGCCCCTATAGTGATTATCTGTACTATACGGCCCCTGTAGTGATTATCTGTACTATACGGCCCCTATAGTAATTACCTGTACTATACGGCCCCTATAGTGATTACCTGTACTATACGGCCCCTATAGTGATTATCTGTACTATACGGCCCCTATAGTGATTATCTGTACTATACGGCCCCTATAGTGATTACCTGTACTATACGGCCCCTATAGTGATTACCTGTACTATACGGCCCCTATAGTGATTATCTGTACTATACGGCCCCTATAGTGATTACCTGTACTATACGGCCCCTATAGTGATTACCTGTACTATACGGCCCCTATAGTGATTATCTGTACTATACGGCCCCTATAGTGATTACCTGTACTATACGGCCCCTATAGTGATTATCTGTACTATACGGCCCCTATAGTGATTATCTGTACTATACGGCCCCTATAGTGATTACCTGTACTATACTATTATCTGGCCCCTATAGTGATTATCTGTACTATACGGCCCCTTTAATGATTACCTGTACTATACGGCCCCTATAGTAATTACCTGTACTATATGGCCCCTATGGTGATTATCTGTACTATACAGCCCCTATAGTAATTATCTGTTACACACAGAGCAGGGGGAGGTCTGATTGTGGTGTAATACATTGAGCAGGGGGAGGTCTGATTGTGGTGTAATACACTGAGCAGGGAAGGTCTGATTGTGGTGTAATACACTGAGCAGTGGAGGTCTGATTGTGGTGTAATACACTGACCAGGGGAGGTCTGATTGTGGTGTAATACACTGAGCAGGGGGAGGTCTGATTGTGGTGTAATACACTGAGCAGGGGAGGTCTGACTGTGGTGTAATACACCGAGCAGGGGGAGGTCTGATTGTGGTGTAATACACTGAGCAGGGGGAGGTCTGATTGTGGTGTAATACACTGAGCAGGGGAGGTCTGATTGTGGTGTAATACACTGAGCAGGGGGAGGTCTGATTGTGGTGTAATACACTGAGCAGGGGAGGTCTGATTGTGGTGTAATACACTGAGCAGGGGAGGTCTGATTGTGGTGTAATACACTGAGCAGGGGAGGTCTGATTGTGGTGTAATACTCAGTCACACTCTACCTTCCTCCTTATACTCCACGGTGTAGCCGGAGATGGTGCAGTTCCCAGTACTGGACGGGGGGAGCCAGCGTAGGATAACCGAGGAGCTGCTTCTATCCTGAGCGACAGGCTGGATAGGAGCCCCTGGGACCCCTGTGAGTGTGACATGAGAGCAGGCATTAGATTATTTCACTGGCTTTTAATAAAAGGGGTGTGTTGGGGTTGGAATACTGATCAAGCCCCCTCTGCAGGACAGTCTGTACCTTGCACCTTGACAGTGGCAGACGTTGACGCAGCTCCAAGGTCATTAGTGGCCACGCACGTGTAGATCCCGCTGTCCTGGGGCATCAGATTGCAGATCTTAAGCTTAACGTCGCCAGACTCACTGTATGAGACACATCAGATTATTACTGAGCTATAGAGGCAGACAAGGAGACTGGTCACTTTGCTGTAGAGTGATATATGTGGGATACTGTGGCTGGCCACATGGTTAGAATAGAGCAGTATATGTGGGATAATGTGTCTGGCCACCTGGTTAGAATAGAGCAGTATATGTGGGATAATGTGTCTGGCCATGTGGTTAGAATAGAGCAGTATAAGTGGGATAATGTGTCTGGCCACGTGGTTAGAATAGAGCAGTATATGTGGGATAATGTGTCTGGCCATGTGGTTAGAATAGAGCAGTATATGTGGGATAATGTGTCTGGCCACGTGGTTAGAATAGAGCAGTATATGTGGGATAATGTGTCTGGCCATGTGGTTAGAATAGAGCAGTATATGTGGGATAATGTGTCTGGCCACGTGGTTAGAATAGAGCGGTACATAGGGGATAATGTTTCTGGCCACATGGTTAGAATAGAGCAGTATATGTGGGATAATGGGGCTGGCCACGTGGTTAGAATAGAGCAGTATATAGGGGATAATATGTCTGGCCACATGGTTAGAATAGAGCGGTACATAGGAGATAATGTGTCTGGCCACATGGTTAGAATAGAGCAGTATATGTGGGATAATGTGGCTGGCCACGTGGTTAGAATAGAGCAGTATATGTGGGATAATGTGTCTGGCCACATGGTTAGAATAGAGCAGTATATAGGAGATAATGTGTCTGGCCACATGGTTAGAATAGAGCAGTATATGTGGGATAATGTGGCTGGCCACGTGGTTAGAATAGAGCAGTATATGTGGGATAATGTGGCTGGCCACGTGGTTAGAATAGAGCAGTATATGTGGGATAATGTGGCTGGCCACATGGTTAGAATAGAGCAGTATATAGGGGATAATGTAAAACAAATTTTACACAATAAAGTGCAAAACACACAAAGTGTGGGGGTGGTAGCAGAAGTAACAGTGCAACTCCACAGTGTTTTAAAACCACTTAAAAAACACAAATAACATACAAGTAAAAGATAAAGATAGAGGAGTGCAAATACAAATGTATATGGTATACTTAGAGACACTGGTCAGTCCTTTAGATGTAACCTATATACAAAAAGATCCAAACATAGCATAATACTGTTTTTCCAAATAATATGATAAGTAAATGTGGATTTTTCACTCACACTTTGCAGAGCCACGTATAGTAGGCTCTGACTATAGTTGCTCTTTAGTAATTCCCTGGTATATTGAACTCCACCACGTCTCCAGGATTCTCCACTTGGATCAGGATACAGGAGATATAATAACTCCAATAAAGAGTGGGGATACTTGCTCAAAATTTAATAATATTAACAAATGTCCCTGTATATTTGTTAATATTATTAAATTTTGAGAAAAAATCCCCACTCTTTATTGGAGTTATTATATCTCCTGTATCCTGATCCAAGTGGAGAATCCTGGAGACGTGGTGGAGTTCAATATACCAGGGAATTACTAAAGAGCAACTATAGTCAGAGCCTACTATACATGGCTCTGCAAAGTGTGAGTGAAAAATCCACATTTACTTATCATATTATTTGGAAAAACAGTATTATGCTATGTTTGGATCTTTTTGTATATAGGTTACATCTATAGGGGATAATGTGTCTGGCCACATGGTTAGAATAGAGCAGTATATAGGGGATAATGTGTCTGGCCACGTGGTTAGAATAGAGCACGTTGTTGATGTACGTGTCCACATGAGGAAATGCCACGTTCTGTACCTGGCTGACATGGCATATGTGCTGCTGTCTCCGTCCAGGATATTTTGGTCCGGTCCCTTCCACGTGATGTTTGGCTTTGGTCGGCCACACACTTTGCATTGTAAGGTCACTGTGTCACCAAGGGCACACATAATATCTGCCAAAGCTACCAGGAACTCTGGGGCCACTGCCAAAAATCACCAACACAAAAACACAATCAGTGAAAAGGAAACAAAATAATTACACGAACCACCAGCTACGGAACGATTTGGAAATAACAAGATATTTTTCAATCCTCCTGGTTAAACTTTTTAAAAGCGTTTTGATTTCCTCACATCCCATGCCGGTTAGTATCTCTGGGTTAAGCATGTGTCAGTACGGGTGGATTAGTCTGTGTTTATTATTTATCGTTTACTGAAGGAGTAACGTTCGATCAAACTAAACACATCTAACATTCGGGATCTCAGCGACCATTACTCACCTTCTTGGATGAAATTTGGATTCATGATCTAAGT
This sequence comes from Pelobates cultripes, assembly GCA_933207985.1. Classification (NCBI taxonomy): domain Eukaryota; kingdom Metazoa; phylum Chordata; class Amphibia; order Anura; family Pelobatidae; genus Pelobates; species Pelobates cultripes. The sequence goes on from OW240918.1 coordinate 3,733,252, forward strand.
GAGAAAGGGAACAGAAATAAACTGGTGTTTTTACGGGTATAAATGATGATAATTATTCAGATACTGAGGTTACTAGAATGACCCTCGTTTCATGTGATTCCCAGAAAGCCAGAGCTGTGAACACCCAATGAAACACATCGTTATTCACATTATCACCAGCAGAGGGCGACAGAGCAGCATGCACCCCAAACAAAACACGTATCATGTCATGTAATCCCCAGCAGAGGGCGACAGATCACCATATGTTTTGACCAAACCAAACAAGCATGATTTCATGTTATCTCCAGCAGGGGGGGAACAAACAGCGCCTACCCCACCATCCAGAGTCCAAGCAGAATGTAACCCCCCGATTACCATTACATACAATGAATATTTAAACAGTCGACATATTGATTTAGAAGAACTATTTGAAAAGTCGAAGCATGTGATGAATCCAGTGCTGGTATCAATGACAGGAGCTGGATAAAACATTAGTGGAAGATTTCACGTTTTATTTCTAATCAATGCTCTGATATGAAATGCTTTGCAGCTGCTACAAACTACTCAAATTCTTTGAATCAACACCCTAACGGATCGACCCATATGGGATTTACCTGTACAGTTTATTCAATGAATTAGACTCCAGATGTCAATTGAGAATGGATCGATTCCTTCAGCCAGAAATTAAATGGGATTTTATGGAACCCGCTAAAAAGCATTTATGCAGTGATATCGACTTTATTTTCAGGATAGGTTCCCACACTTACCTGGTTTCTCAACAGGGGGCGCTCTTCCTATACACACGGCTGCCGGGGACCAAGCATTCTGGACTATCTGATCTCAGCCCCCCCAAGCTTTAATTTGATATTGCCAGTTTCTCAATATGTTCAATAAAATAAAAACCAAAACATTCATCTTGACAGAGACACATTGGGACTTGTCTTGCCATTCCATCCTGGCCCTATGACCTTTCACCCATTAACGTCTTGCCATTCCCATCCTGGCACTACGACCTTTCACCCATTAACGTCTTGCCATTCCATCCTGGCCCTACGACCTTTCACCCATTAACGTCTTGCCATTCCCATCCTGGCACTACAACCTTTCACCCATTAGCGTCTTGCCATTCCATCCTGGCCCTACGACCTTTCACCCATTAACGTCTTGCCATTCCCATCCTGGCACTACAACCTTTCACGTCTTGCCATTCCCATCCTGGCCTACGACCTTTCACCCATTAACGTCTTGCCATTCCCATCCTGGCACTACGACCTTTCACCCATTAACGTCTTGCCATTCCATCCTGGCCCTACGACCTTTCACCCATTAACGTCTTGCCATTCCATCCTGGCCCTACGACCTTTCACCCATTAACGTCTTGCCATTCCATCCTGGCCCTACGACCTTTCACCCATTAACGTCTTGCCATTCCCATCCTGGCGCTACGACCTTTCACCCATTAACGTCTTGCCATTCCATCCTGGCCCTACGACCTTTCACCCATTAACGTCTTGCCATTCCCATCCTGGCACTACAACCTTTCACCCATTAGCGTCTTGCCATTCCATCCTGGCCCTATGACCTTTCACCCATTAACGTCTTGCCATTCCCATCCTGGCACTACGACCTTTCACCCATTAACGTCTTGCCATTCCATCCTGGCCCTACGACCTTTCACCCATTAACGTCTTGCCATTCCCATCCTGGCACTACAACCTTTCACCCATTAACGTCTTGCCATTCCCATCCTGGCACTACGACCTTTCACCCATTAACGTCTTGCCATTCCCATCCTGGCACTATGACCTTTCACCCATTAACGTCTTGCCATTCCATCCTGGCCCTACGACCTTTCACCCATTAACGTCTTGCCATTCCATCCTGGCGCTACGACCTTTCACCCATTAACGTCTTGCCATTCCCATCCTGGCCCTACGACCTTTCACCCATTAACGTCTTGCCATTCCCATCCTGGCCCTATGACCTTTCACCCATTAACGTCTTGCCATTCCCATCCTGGCACTATGACCTTTCACCCATTAACGTCTTGCCATTCCCGTCCTGGCACTATGACCTGTCACTCATTAACATGTGTCACATATTATATAACTGATATGACTGTGCAAAATACCTGCTCACTACACAATCTCTGTGAAAATGGTGAAAGAATACTCCCTTAAATACAAAATCTCGCCATCATTCTGAGCTGCCGTTGCAATACTTTCTTCCTGGGTTCAGGTATTTTAAGAAACCCAAACACATTTCCCTTATTTAATGTTGGAACTTTTATTGTAAAACACAATGTGCTGCATCAGGAGTCCACTCTTCATTTTATTTAAAACATGACCGACATTACTAAGGAGCAGACGTGAGCTAATCATCAACTCGTACCCCTCCTATTACCTGTAGCAGGTACCAATTATTTGATGCCAAATTTAGTGCTAATTATCCCATGAAGACTGCAGATCATCTGACAGCATTATTATCCCAAGTAATGTTCACTAAATGTAGATTTTATTATCCGGAAGAATTGTGACAACTCAATTTCCTCAAATGTTGGTTGCAGCCACATGGTTACTTTGTGACCCGCAATGATCTCGTGACCCACGTATGATCAGCCTTTGGATTTATTTAGCTAGTCTACATGTTCAATGTCTCCAGTGGTTCTACCCATTCCTAGGTATCACCCAAGACACCCTAAAATGATCCCAGCAATTGTCACCCCATGCAGATCTCCCTACCTCCATACTAGCACCGGGGTCAAAGTCATCACATTCTGACTCCTCTGAGCTGTGATGGTCCTTATATGGAAGCATAAAGAAAGCAAGAAAACGAGGAATAAATGACAGGAATTAATACCAGCAATTAGAAAGGAACTAAAGAGAGCGTGGAAAGTGTTCCTTAATCTCCTGTGATCTCACGATCTCTATAAACCTAGATGTGAATTATTATGAGGATATCAGATAATATCGGACAGTCGTCACTGTGCCCTGCCAGGATAACGCGTTGTATGGTATTGCGGCCTGCCTCTCTGTGGTGCTGGGATATGGAGTGGATAATTAATAACATTACTGTTGCACAGACACTTAATACAACATGTCGTATACTCAAGCCAGACGGGGGCATCCTAAAATCTATTCTGACTGGAGATCACAAGACATGCCTTCTGTGGAGACTACTGAAGAAAACAAACAGGAAACATTACAGGACAGTGACAGGCGAGCGGCAAAAGCAGGGATGGGCAAAGGAATGCGCATGCACAGATCATGAGGATTTACAAATACAAAAACATGCTGACAACTGAACATACATTGTAACAGAACCCATGGTACAGACTCATTATTACCCCACTATCTGCCCCAGCTACAGCAGGGATGACAAACGGCTCCACCTGAGAGGATGGACTGCAACTCCCATAATTCAAGCCAGAACTGGCAGAAAACTTTGGGAGTTTAATATGCACGCCCCCTCCCCCAGAAGTCGTGGAATTAAACAGCCCAGAGGTGGAAGGTGCACCCTACTATTAAAACATGCAGACGACTAACATGGCAGTCTGTGAAGCAGAGACACTCTGACCTACAGAAACTTTAGGGACGACACCTTTACAGAAATATGGGACAATGCTAAGGAGCAGCAAACACAGAACAGGAATCACAATGACCACCCCAAAGGGCAATGAACAGAATGTTGGTTACGGGAAAAGTGTGGGTGAAAGACGGGTGACAATGATACACAGGGCAAACTTTACAATTGTTTTTTTTTTTTTTTTTTTTATCCTTAATTTCTTCTGGAAATTGACACCAGGGGTCCGCCACACTTTCCACTTGTGTTTTAGAACATTTCTGATGCTTGTAGCTGAAGATCCTGCAGGGGACGCCTTTAATCTCTCTGCTCAATAGTACGGGCAAACTCTACTTTTTATTCATTGTACTATCAGAGAGCACAGTAATGGACTAACACTGACCATCAGCATTGTGCAGTTTGTAAATAGTAAACCGTGTTAAACAGTGATCGCTAGCACACTGGGTTACACCCGGAGTGAGGTTCCTGTATCATCCTATATATACTCCGTTAGAAGAAAATGCTGCAGTTCTGGTAATGGTCCCTTTCACTGTAACTGCACTCAGTGACATTACCCGTGGTACTTCCAATGGTTAACACCAAAGCGTTGTTAAAAGATGTTAAATTAAGAGCCCGTTTGAACCTGAATGGGGTGAGTCTGAGCCTATGCAGCATGCAGAGCATAGGGGCTACCGCTGTTAGATGCACAAAATAAAATCATAACTCGGGCAGTTTAAGCATCATGCAGAGTCCTGCAGAAATGAAAAGTACATGACATACGCCTTCCGTCCTGCGGGAGGCGCCGAATGTGGTGAAATGACCGCAGGGTCAGCTGCTTACTCACTTTCCCCACGCTGCCCAGACCCTCCTTGCAGTTATTCTCCTTCGCATCCCGTTTTCTCATGCGTAGCGTATGCCAAGAACATGACTTCCTGTTGTACCAAAAAACGCACCAATCAAACGAGAGAACTTACATGGGGCGTAGAAATGGCACCGTCGGCATGGGTCAGAAATCCTAATAAAATGTTACTGTAAACAGGTCCGCTGTATGTCAGCAAAATACAATATATTAAGCAACAACGCCATCACACACAGTCTTTGTTTCGCTACAATATATATATATCTTGGGAAGTTCCATAGCCAGGGCTGTCTAGCTCTGTCATGCCCCTTAATCCATCCAGAGAGAGGTCCAACAGCATCTGAGGGCTTGATAGCCTACTTTGAGGTTAATCTAAGTGATTTTGGTTAATGCACTGACAGACATTTTACCGTGACAGACAAACAAGCAGAGAGTGAATTAAAACATAGATTGAAGAGACAGCCACACGCTGAATGAGAGAGACAGCCACACACCTGAATGAGAGAGAGAGAGAGAGAAAAGAGAAAAGACAGCCACATGCTGAATGAGAGAGAGACAGCCACACATGAATGAGAGAGAGAGACAGAAAGACAGCCACACACTGAAAGAGAGAGAGAGACAGCCACACACTGAATGAGAGAGAGAGAGACAGCCACACACTGAATGAGAGAGAGAGACAGCCATACACTGAATGAGAGAGAGAGAGAGAGAAAGACAGCCACACACCGAATGAGAGAGAGACAGACAGCAACACACCGAAAGAGAGAAAGAGAGACAGCCACACACTGAATGAGAGAGAGAGAGACACACTGAATGAGAGAGAGAGAGAAAGACAGCCACACACTGAATGAGAGAGAGAGAGAGAGAGCCACACACTGAATGAGAGAGAGAGAGAGACAGCCACACACGGAATGGGAGAGAGCAAGAGAGACATGCATGACAGGAAAGGCCACACATGGGACAGAAAAGAAAAAGACCTGACGAAAGAGACAGCCACATATAGGATGGGAGAGATGAGTTTATATATATAGAGAGAGACAGCCACACAGAAGTGAAGGGAGAGATTGAGATACAGACAAACAGACAGACAGAAGTGAAGAGAGATATTGAGATACAGACAGACAGACGTGAAGAGAGATATTGAGATACAGACAGACAGACAGACGTGAAGAGAGATATTGAGATACAGACAGACAGACAGAAGGAAGGAGATACTGAGATACAGACAGACAGACGGAAGAGAGATACAGACAGACAGACAGACGTGAAGAGAGATATTGAGATACAGACAGACAGACAGAAGTGAAGGGAGATATTGAGATACAGACAGACAGACAGACAGACGTGAAGAGAGATATTGAGATACAGACAGACAGAAGTGAAGGGAGATATTGAGATACAGACAGACAGACAGAAGTGAAGGGAGATATTGAGATACAGACAGACAGACAGATATAAGTGAAGGGAGATATTGAGATACAGACAGACAGACAGATATAAGTGAAGGGAGATATTGAGATACAGACAGACAGACAGAAGTGAAGAGAGATATTGAGATACAGACAGACAGACAGAAGTGAAGGGAGATATTGAGATACAGACAGACAGACAGAAGTGAAGGGAGAGATTGAGATACAGACAGACAGATATAAGTGAAGGGAGAGATTGAGATACAGACAGACAGAAGTTAAGGGAGAGATTGAGATACAGACAGACAGATATAAGTGAAGGGAGAGATTGAGATGCAGACAGACGGACAGAAGTGAAGGGAGATATTGAGATACAGACAGACAGACAGAAGTGAAGAGAGATACTGAGATACAGACAGACAGACAGAAGTGAAGAGAGATATTGAGATACAGACAGACAGATATAAGTGAAGGGAGAGATTGAAATACAGACAGACAGACAGAAGTGAAGGGAGAGATTGAGATGCAGACAGACATAAGTGAAGGGAGAGATTGAGATACAGACAGACAGAAGTGAAGGGAGATATTGAGATACAGACAGACAGACAGACAGAAGTGAAGGGAGAGATTGAGATACAGACAGACGAAGAGAGATATTAGATACGGACAGACAGAAGTGAAGGAGATATTGAGATACAGACAGACAGACAGACAGAAGTGAAGGGGAGATATTGAGATACAGACAGACAGACAGAAGTGAGGGGAGATATTGAGATACAGACAGACAGACAGAAGTGAAGGGAGATATTGAGATACAGACAGACAGACGTGAAGGGAGATATTGAGATACAGACAGACAGACAGACAGACAGAAGTTAAGGGAGAGATTGAGATACAGACAGACAGATATAAGTGAAGGGAGAGATTGAGATGCAGACAGACAGACAGAAGTGAAGGGAGATATTGAGATACAGACAGACAGACAGATATAAGTGAAGGGAGATATTGAGATACAGACAGACAGACAGAAGTGAAGAGAGATATTGAGATACAGACAGACAGATATAAGTGAAGGGAGAGATTGAAATACAGACAGACATACAGACAGACAGACAGAAGTGAAGGGAGAGATTGAGATGCAGACAGACATAAGTGAAGGGAGAGATTGAGATGCAGACAGACAGACATAAGTGAAGGGAGAGATTGAGATACAGACAGACAGACAGACAGAAGTGAAGAGAGATATTGAGATACAGACAGACAGAAGTGAAGGGAGATATTGAGATACAGACAGACAGACAGACAGAAGTGAAGGGAGAGATTGAGATACAGACAGACGTGAAGAGAGATATTGAGATACAGACAGACAGACAGAAGTGAAGGGAGATATTGAGATACAGACAGACAGACAGACGGACGTGAAGAGAGATATTGAGATACAGACAGACAGACAGACAGACAGACGTGAAGGGAGATATTGAGATACAGACAGACAGACAGAAGTGAGGGGAGATATTGAGATACAGACAGACAGACAGAAGTGAAGGGAGATATTGAGATACAGACAGACAGACAGAAGTGAAGGGAGATATTGAGATACAGACAGACGGACAGACGTGAAGAGAGATATTGAGATACAGACAGACAGAAGTGAAGGGAGATATTGAGATACAGACAGACAGACAGAAGTGAAGGGAGATATTGAGATACAGACAGACAGACGTGAAGAGAGATATTGAGATACAGACAGACAGACAGACAGAAGTGAAGAGAGATATTGAGATACAGACAGACAGACAGACAGAAGTGAAGGGAGATATTGAGATACAGACAGACAGGCAGAAGTGAAGGGAGAGATTGAGATACAGACAGACAGATATAAGTGAAGGGAGAGATTGAGATACAGACAGACAGACAGACAGAAGTTAAGGGAGAGATTGAGATACAGACAGACAGACAGACAGAAGTGAAGGGAGAGATTGAGATGCAGACAGACAGACAGAAGTGAAGGGAGAGATTGAGATGCAGACAGACAGACAGAAGTGAAGGGAGATACTGAGATACAGACAGACAGATATAAGTGAAGGGAGATATTGAGATACAGACAGACAGATATAAGTGAAGGGAGAGATTGAAATACAGACAGACAGACAGACAGACAGAAGTGAAGGGAGAGATTGAGATGCAGACAGACATAAGTGAAGGGAGAGATTGAGATACAGACAGACAGACAGACAGAAGTGAAGAGAGATATTGAGATACAGACAGACAGAAGTGAAGGGAGATATTGAGATACAGACAGACAGACAGATATAAGTGAAGGGAGAGATTGAGATACAGACAGACGTGAAGAGAGATATTGAGATACAGACAGACAGACAGAAGTGAATGGAGATATTGAGATACAGACAGACAGACAGACAGACGTGAAGTGAGATATTGAGATACAGACAGACAGACAGACAGAAGTGAAGGGAGATATTGAGATACAGACAGACAGACAGACAGAAGTGAAGGGAGAGATTGAGATACAGACAGACAGACAGACAGGAGTGAAGACAGATATTGAGATACAGACAGACAGGAGTGAAGACAGATATTGAGATACAGACAGACAGACAGACAGACAGAAGTGAAGGGAGATATTGAGATACAGACAGACGTGAAGAGAGATATTGAGATACATACAGACAGAAGTGAAGGGAGATATTGAGATACAGACAGACAGACAGACAGAAGTGAAGGGAGAGATTGAGATACAGACAGACAGACAGAAGTGAAGGGAGATATTGAGATACAGACAGACAGACATAAGTGAGGGGAGATATTGAGATACAGACAGACAGACAGAAGTGAAGAGAGATATTGAGATACAGACAGACAGACAGACAGAAGTGAAGGGAGATATTGAGATACAGACAGACGTGAAGAGAGATATTGAGATACAGACAGACAGACAGAAGTGAAGGGAGATATTGAGATACAGACAGACAGACGTGAAAGGAGATATTGAGATACAGACAGACAGACAGAAGTGAAGGGAGAGATTGAGATACAGACAGACAGACGTGAAGAGAGATATTGAGATACAGACAGACAGACAGACAGAAGTGAATGGAGAGATTGAGATACAGACCGACGGAGGTGAAGGGAGATATTGAGATACAGACAGACAGACAGAAGCAGGGCTGGTACGTATTCAGACAGACAGACAGAGCTGAATCAGGTTGTTGCCACATCAAAATGGCATTAGCCAAAACACAATGTTCTACAAATGTAAATTATTGTTTAAAAGAATTCATATTTGGAACTTCCCTTCTAATTACAGATTTTACGGATAGAGTTCATTGTACAACATATCATGCAGAGATATTAGCAGATTCCTTTGTCACCCAGTAAAATCAAAATAAACCTAGAATCCTAGCAATGCCCTATGGGTAATAGCGAATGTATTTTATGTCACAGCGAGTTTAATAACTTGCTACCCTCAGGGGGGTGGGGGATTGTGCAAGGGGCAGTTATTAACTAATTTTAGATGAATTCCTATCTTGCACACAACAATTTATATCAAATTACACAATATCAGTGCAATTCAATTGCTTTATTGCTGTGGAGCTCTGTGATATTCTCACACTGCACATTACTGGAAGTTTTAATGCTGTGGGGCTCTGTGATACGGTCACACACTGCACATTACTGGAAGTTTTAATGCTGTGGGGCTCTGTGATACGGTCACACACTGCACATTACTGGGAGTTTTAATGCTGTGGAGCTCTGTGATACGGTCACACACTGCACATTACTGGGAGTTTTATTGCTGTGGAGCTCTGTGATCGGCTGACACTGCACATTACTGGGAGTTTTAATGCTGTGGAGCTCTGTGATACGGTCACACACTGCACATTACTGGGAGTTTTAATGCTGTGGAGCTCCGTGATACGCTCACACACTGCACATTACTGGGAGTTTTAATGCTGTGGAGCTCTGTGATCGGCTGACTCTGCACATTACTGGGAGTTTTATTGCTGTGGAGCTCTGTGATCGGCTGACACTGCACATTAATGGGAGTTTTAATGCTGTGGAGCTCTGTGATACGGTCACACACTGCACATTACTGGGAGTTTTAATGCTGTAGAGCTCTGTGATCGGCTGACTCTGCACATTACTGGGAGTTTTATTGCTGTGGAGCTCTGTGATCGGCTGACACTGCACATTACTGGGAGTTTTATTGCTGTGGAGCTCTGTGATCGGCTGACACTGCACATTACTGGGAGTTTTAATGCTGTGGAGCTCTGTGATCAGCTGTCACTGCACATTACTGGGAGTTTTATTGCTGTTTTTGTTAGTGACTGGTCAGTTAACATCTTTTCTCCTAGTTACACATTAAACAGCAGATAGCTGAAGCCTGGGGAACATGGAGCACTGGAATGTGAGGTTAGAAGTACACTCCACCATGAGGGTTTAAAAAACACAAATAAAAACTGTATAGAGAAACACTGTAGAAAAAATACCCTAAAGGGCCCAGGGTACCCCAGCGTCTAAGGCGGAGAAAAGAGCAGCAAGGAAATGGCAGCTATGTAAGCCGTGTGTAGGATTAGGAAAAGTCCAAAGAGCAACGCCAACACATTTTTCAATACAAGGCATGTATACAGAGACAAGTAAAACCAAGTTACTTATCAGTTCTATAAAATGTCTAAAGGGATTCACTAGTCTCCATGTTCCCTCTCGATTGTAAGCTTCTGAGCCGAGCTCTCTTTGTACCTTGCGTTTCCCCTGTCCCCCATTCCCTCTCGATTGTATACTAAGCGGAGCTCCCATTCCCTCTAGATTGTATATTATGCAGAGCCCCCATTCCCTCTAGATTGTATACTATGCGGAGCCCCCATTCCCTCTAGATTGTATATTATGCGGAGCCCTCATTCCCTCTCGATTGTATACTATGCGGAGCCCCCATTCCCTCTCGATTGTAAGCTTCTGAGCCGAGCCCTCTTTGTACCTTGCGTTTCCCCTGTCCCCCATTCCCTCTAGATTGTATACTATGCAGAGCCCCACATTCCCTCTCGATTGTATGCTATGCAGGCTTCATTCCCTCGGTGTATATTATGCAGGGCCCATTCCCTCTCGATTGTATACTAAGCGAGACTCCCGATTTCCCTCTAGATTGTATATTATGTGGAGCCCTTCCTCTAGATTGTATACTATCGCGAGGGCTCCATTCCCTAGATTGTATATTATCGCAGAGACCCTCATTCCCTCTGGTTGTATACTATGCGGGCCCCCATTCCCTCGATTGTAAGCTTCTGAGCCGAGCTCTCTTTGTACCTTGCGTTTCCCTGTCCCCATTCCTCTAGATTGTATACTATGCAGAGCCCCATTCCCTCTAGATTGTATATTATGCAGGGCCCCATTCCTCTGGGTTACTATGCAGAGCCCCCATTCCCTCTCGATTGTATACTATGCAGAGCCCCCATTCCCTCTAGATTGTATATTATGCAGAGCCCCCATTCCCTCTCGATTGTATACTAAGCGGAGCTCCCATTCCCTCTAGATTGTATATTATGTGGAGCCCCCATTCCCTCTAGATTGTATACTATGCGGAGCTCCCATTCCCTCTAGATTGTATATTATGCGGAGCCCTCATTCCCTCTCGATTGTATACTATGCGAAGCCCCCATTCCCTCTCGATTGTAAGCTTCTGAGCCGAGCTCTCTTTGTACCTTGCGTTTCCCCTGTCCCCCATTCCCTCTAGATTGTATACTATGCAGAGCCCCCATTCCCTCTAGATTGTATATTATGCAGAGCCCCCATTCCCTCTCGATTGTATACTATGCAGAGCCCCCATTCCCTCTCGATTGTATACTATGCAGAGCCCCCATTCCCTCTAGATTGTATATTATGCAGAGCCCCCATTCCCTCTCGATTGTATACTAAGCGGAGCTCCCATTCCCTCTAGATTGTATATTATGTGGAGCCCCCATTCCCGCTAGATTGTATATTATGCAGAGCCCGCATTCCCTCTAGATTGTATATTATGTGGAGCCCCCGTTCCCTCTAGGTTGTATATTATGCAGAGCCCCCATTCCCTCTCGATTGTATACTATGCGGAGCCCCCATTCCCTCTAGATTGTATATTATGCAGAGCCCCCATTCCCGCTAGATTGTATATTATGTGGAGCCCCCGTTCCCTCTAGATTGTATATTATGCAGAGCCCGCATTCCCTCTAGATTGTATATTATGTGGAGCCCCCGTTCCCTCTAGATTGTATACTATGCGGAGCCCCCATTCCCTCTAAATTGTATACTATGCAGAGCCCCCATTCCCTCTAGATTGTATACTATGTGGAGCCCCCATTCCCTCTAGATTGTATACTATGCGGAGCCCCCATTCCCTCTAGATTGTATATTATGCAGAGCCCCCATTCCCTCTAGATTGTATGCTATGTGGAGCCCCCATTCCCTCCGCTAGATTGTATATTATGTGGAGCCCCCGTTCCCTCTAGATTGTATATTATGCAGAGCCCGCATTCCCTCTAGATTGTATATTATGTGGAGCCCCCGTTCCCTCTAGATTGTATACTATGCGGAGCCCCCATTCCCTCTAAATTGTATACTATGCAGAGCCCCCATTCCCTCTAGATTGTATACTATGTGGAGCCCCCATTCCCTCTAGATTGTATACTATGCGGAGCCCCCATTCCCTCTAGATTGTATATTATGTGGAGCCCCCATTCCCTCTAGATTGTATACTAAGCGGAGCCCCCATTCCCTCTACATTGTATACTAAGCGGAGCCCCCATTCCCTCTAGATTGTATACTATGCGGAGCCCCCATTCCCTCTAGATTGTATATTATGCGGAGCCCCCATTCCCTCTAGATTGTATATTATGCAGAGCCCCCATTCCCTCTAGATTGTATACTAAGCGGAGCCCCCATTCCCTCTAGATTGTATATTATGCGGAGCCCCCATTCCCTCTAGATTGTATATTATGCGGAGCTCCCATTCCCTCTAGATTGTATACTATGTGGAGCCCCCATTCCCTCTAGATTGTATATTATGCGGAGCCCCCATTCTGTATAGATTTAGTGTCTTCCTGTAAGATGTCTGTTTATTTGATAATTTGCAGGCATTAGTGATTGATATCTACATGTGAAAACGTCGTCAATGCTTGTGATCTATGGGAACAGAAGATTTCAGATCTTTTACATTTTGTATTCACTAAAAAATGAATAAAACAATTAAAAATAAATAAAAAATGAAAACCTCTTGAAAACATGCTCTTGGTGAAAATTTATTTTACATATTTAAAATATTACATTTAAAATGATTAGTTACAATACAGGTACAATGATAGACATTGCTACTAGCATTATATTGCACGGTCTGACGGTTTCAATATCACTTGGTTTTTATTTTTTTGTTTTGTTTTCAATAGTGCAAAATACTTTATACAGGAAGGTACTGGAAGGGGCGGGGCTTCGCAAAACATTATGTTACAGTTACCGCCAACATATATTAAAAGAACAGAAATCAAGTCAAAATAAAATACAGGCTGTACATAGAAATTGCCATAGACAACAAACATTCTCCTCTTTGAGGAGCTGGGCTCAGTCCGACGTGGAGCAGATTTTTCACAAATATACAGATTAGTAACATAACGGAGTCCACTTGCTCAGTTCCATGTTGCTGTAAGATGAATCAACACAGAACTTGTCTTTACCATCTAATCTGAAAATCTGTACAATTATTAACAAAGAGTGCGCACCTTGGGTGATGGTGGCACACCACATTCAATACTTCTTCCACTAGCGCTGTGGAAAAAATCCCTAACGTAAAATCCATTTACTGCTTCCCGGGCAGCCAATGGGGCACTTACTTGATGCTTCGGTCGCTATTTTCAGCAGAAAGTTTAGTAATTTGGCTCAAGATTGAGCCTGGAATCCAGCCTTCTGCTGCCGGTGAGTGGTCATTCGATGGCCGGTAAACCAAAAACATATTCTGCTGGTTTATGGCCAGAATTTGCACGACCTCCCCTTGGTAAACACAGATCTCGTTCTCCTTTAGTGCATAGTAATCCTGGATGACCACCATGGAACCTGCCCCGTTACATCCACCGAGGTCGCTCTATGGAGAAAGGACAGACAGAAGACACAATTAATGGGACAATGCAGGCGTGAGTTAGACGAAATTACAAAAAAATGCACAAAGGAAGAAATTAAAGTAATAATAATAATAAAAAATGTTCCAACGTTATATTTCTATAATAACAAACGCCCTGGTTTAAACATAACGGTTGGATCCCACTTCAAACACCAAATGTTTATGTCAGAGGAGGATTTCTGCTATAATGTACGTCTGTTTTAGAAAGTTATAGCTGCAAGCTGTAAGGAACACATATCTTAATGACCACATCAAACATACTGGAGATTTGGATAAAATTCTTCATTAACGTTCCTGCAACATTACTGAAAATTGAAGCCTTTCAGGACAATCTGTAGCACACTGCACATAATTGATTACAGGTTAATTAGATAAATCCTACACACTGAATGCATACAGGGCCGCCTTGGGTATCACGTGTGAATTTGGATTAAACATACCAAGCTGAATTTTCCCCCAAATTCATGATGGCGGAATTGGAGCTTACCTCTTGGCATTTAACCGCTACTGCTGTTGCCAATTTTCCAAACAGTAACAGGGTGTGTACTGGCACTCGGGCATCATTTCATAAGGTCATAGCAGCACATCCTGCTGGCATTCTACCCATGGTAAATCTGATCTTTAACGGGACATTACAGACACAATTCATCTCAATGATACTGACCGCCACTAGAGGCACTTCAACAGAAACTAGCTGATTGAAGTTTAATATAAACCGATTGGCACAGGGTGGCATTTTGCTGCACATTCACACTTTTCTCCCAGTGCTTTCTTTAGGTTAGCAGGATGGAGACCAGCATAACGAGGGATGAAAGGTTAGTATATCTCACACCTTTCGAGCCCTCTTACTGCACAGGATAGAACATTATGATAGCTAGTATTAGTTGTATTGCTAAAACCATAGAGTTCCTTTAACAATACAAAATGTTGGGAAATAATTAGACGACCTTTACCTTCTGATACAACAAAGATTGCTTATAAAGAGCAATTCTTGCGCAATCAGCTAAAAGTGATGGAACCATAAAAGGACATGTTGCTGCCCTCACATTGCTTATAAACACGATGTGCTGTGTTCGGCTACACGTGCCTTTACGCAGACATTACCTGGCGTAGCTCAGATTTCTCTGCAGGCTGGTACAAGTCATACCCTGGGCTGCCATTGGAGGTAGGTTTTCGTGGAGGTAAGGATGTGTTCCGGCTGGGTAGGTTGGCGCTTTTGTCGGAGCCAATGGCTGAAGAGGAGAGAGGCCTTGAAGTAGGAGTTGGAACGCGCCCAATTTGTGGTTTGTTCATGGCTGCGTTGCTTTCTTTCCGCTGATATTCTATAGGGGATTGGAGAGCTGCAGAACAGGAAGGTAGGGGTCAGTGTTACAAATGGGACATACCATTCTACACGGCAGGTGGTAGAGTCCTAGGTACAGCTTTCCCAGAGCCATTTAATACAGGATTCATGGAAATACAACTGAATGGCAGCGTAAGGATTAAATAAACTCGTTTTGATATTAATACTGGCTAAGGTTGGCACTGCAGATGAAGACCTTTGATGACTAGCCATCTCAAGCCTTGCCAAGCATCATGGGAAATGTAGTTTGCAAATCTATTGGGCAGCAAGGATTACGGATACAGAGAATCTTTCAGCTGTAATCAAACAAGACTATTCAATATCGCACAGATGGTTTATGTTAAGTAAAACAGATACTCGGGAATTGTTTTTCCAAAAATACAAACTTTATGACCAGATTTTCATATTGTAATTTCAAGGCAACACCTGAAACCGCACTCCCGAAGTGATTATTAATGATTCGCATCAGTTTGTACAGAGCTGAAAGGCACAATGTTATGTTTATTCTTTGTTATTAAAAGTGTTCTTGGTTTTGGGGGGAAAAACCTAAAACCCCCCCAAAAAAACAACACAGAAAAGTTGAGTAAAAAGCAAGGACAGCAAGCAGGACCTAGAATGAAACAAAGGGCCGCCAGATTTGTAATAATTGGTATATTGATCAGCTGCTCTGACCGCACACACTAACATTTACCATGAAATGAGATTTACTACCAAGTATGAAAGAGGGAGGTTCTCATCACCTGCCATAATGTCATTTGGAATTACTGGGAGTCTCTTTAATAAACAGCTTTCCGTGGTGTTAAATAAAGAGACTCTGGGTTAATACCGTATATAAAGGCAGAGCAGAACTGGACAGAATGTGCACCAACAGATCTGGGTAGAAACGTTACCGTTACCAGTTACAAAACAGCAAACAGAGAGGAATAAAAGATAACACTTACTAGGAGGAGGAGAGAGGCCGAGCGTGAAAAGAAGAGAGACAGAGTTAGTCAGGAGAAAATCAACTAAAAACGCCACAGGATGGCTACACACACACACACATTACCAGGACTACCATCAGATATCAGGGGGCACATCTACAGGGAATCAGGACTACCATAAGATATCAGGGGGCACATCTACAGGGAATCAGGGCTACCATCAGATATCAGGGGGCACATCTACAGGGAATCAGGACTACCATCAGATATCAGGGGGCACATCTACAGGGAATCAGGACTACCATAAGATACCAGGGGGCACATCTACAGGGAATCAGGGCTACCATCAGATATCAGGGGGCACATCTACAGGGAATCAGGACTACCATAAGATATCAGGGGGCACATCTACAGGGAATCAGGGCTACCATCAGATATCAGGGGGCACATCTACAGGGAATCAGGACTACCATCAGATATCAGGAGGCACATCTACAGGGAATCAGGGCTACCATCAGATATCAGGGGGCACATCTACAAGGAATCAGGGCTACCATCAGATATCAGCGGGCACATCTACAGGGAATCAGGACTACCGTCAGATATCAGGGGGCACATCTACAGGGAATCAGGGCTACCATCAGATATCAGGGGGCACATCTACAGGGAATCAGGACTACCATCAGATATCAGCGGGCACATCTACAGGGAATCAGGGCTACCATCAGATATCAGGGGGCACATCTACAGGGAATCAGGACTACCATCAGATATCAGGGGGCACATCTACAGGGAATCAGGGCTACCATCAGATACCAGGGGGCACATCTACAGAGAATCAGGGCTACCATTAGATACCAGGGGGCACATCTACAGGGAATCAGGACTACCATCAGATATCAGGGGGCACATCTACAGGGAATCAGGACTACCATAAGATACCAGGGGGCACATCTACAGGGAATCAGGGCTACCATCAGATACCAGGGGGCACATCTACAGGGAATCAGGGCTACCATCAGATATCAGGGGGCACATCTACATGGAATCAGGGCTACCATCAGATATCAGGGGGCACATCTACAGGGAATCAGGACTACCATCAGATATCAGGGGCACATCTACAGGGAATCAGGGCTACCATCAGATACCAGGGGGCACTCACTTTCTATTTAGAACACACTATTGATTGCTATGGAATTTCCCCTTTTTTTTTTTTTTTAAAGCTCTATTGTTTTCGGCCACACACCGAAAAAATAAATTATACATTAAGCATATTTTTTTTTACCGACAATTCCTATAACATTTAAATTGCGCTTTTAGGAAAGTGTTTCAATTCTTCTGTAGTCTTTTTATTCAGGGGCCTAGCTTGCAACGTGTGGGGCAGCGCGGTCTACGTTTTGGTGCAGCTAACAGACTGTGTGTTCTATACAATAAAGGTTAATAATGTGCCATCCATCCTGTAATAGTTAGTAATTTTGATGTTTTTTCCAAATATCCTTAGTCTTATCGGATGTTTTAATATTGATGACATTCCCAATCTACCCCTTGATGTGCATATTCTGAGCACTTTATCCAGTAATATTTGCTCACCGTTCAAAAAGTCGCGCTGGGTCTCCAGTACTTGGTTAATATCCTGCACCCAGGCCTGTTTGATTTCAGAGTTAGCGGCCTGCAAGATAACGCGTTCTGACATTTCCCGGCTCTTTAATGCGAACTTGCAGGGGTCATTATCAATATTCTCCTCCAATATGAGATAATTCATCTATGGGAAAAGAAGGGAACATTGAGATGTGTAGCAAGGTAGGTACATGTAGGTAATCCCCTACAGTCTGGGAAGGTAGGTACATGTAGGTAATCCCCTAAAGTCTGGGAAGGTAGGTACATGTAGGTAATGCCCTATAATGTTGTCGAGTAGGTACAGGTAGGTAATGCCCTATAATGTGGCAGGGTAGGTACATGTATGCAAGACTAAACTGGCGACATTTCAACCCTATAAGGGTTAAGTATAGGATTTATCGATTTATCACCTTGATTCCTTTTTTAAACATGTAGCCAGGCGTGGTAGATCCTTTCCGGAGAAGTTCACTAAAAATCACCATCTGCTCGAAAAGGAAAACACGTCTTTCTTTCGTACGAGACTGGACGCCAGATTCCTGCTCAATAACGAAGAATGTATCCTGCTGGAGTAACTTCCCTTGAGCCGTCAGCTTCCCCTGAGTCAGGAGGCAGAAACATCACGCTTATTATATATCACACCGCCTGCAACACCGCACTCTAATTATATAATCTCACACCGCCTGCAATACCGCACTCTATACATATTCATATATATTGTCTTACTCACGTTTTGTAGAGCTTAAGCCAGCTCTAGTGTGAATAGCGTACAGCGGTATAATCCCCGCTTGAAGGATACGTGTAGAGGGTTAAGTCTTTCGCCGATGTGTAGATCATAAGGGAGAAGAGAGACAACTAATAGTGCTCGCTGCATAAAATGTTATATAAGGAGTATAAATCAGAAAATGTACGCACATAGAATTGGGCAGGCGGACTGCTCAATGATTTAGGCGTGAGTGGTATAATCCCCACCTTGGATGTCTTTGGAGTAATACTCCTTATATAAGTTTTCATACAGCGAGCACTATTAGTTGTCTCTCTTCTCCCTTATGATCTACACATCGGCGAAAGACTTAACCCTCTACACGTATCCCACAAGCGGGGATTATACCGCTGTACGCTATTCAAACTAGAACTGGCTTAAGCTCTACTAAACGTGAGCAAGACTGTATTAGACTATGTTGTTATATACACCATCTTTACCAGACGTACTGCCCTATCATCTGTCTTTCTCTTCCAAATACGGAGTAAAAGACAAATACTTCTCTACGTATCCTATAAGCGGGGATTGTACCGCTGTATGCCATCCACACTAGCGCTAGTTCAGCTCTACTACACGTGAGTAGAATTACCATAGATCTCTTCTTCCTGCATATCAACCCTCTCATCAGACGTATTTGCACCATTAATTGTTGCTTTCTTTACATACGGATCCTGAAAAGCCATCTTCACGTGACCCTTAGCGAGAATACCCCTCCAGGCCCTACTAAATATTTTGTTTTGGCACCACCTACATTTTGGACTTTGTTCATTTTCTAGCTGCACTTTAGTCAGCTTTGGCGCAACCTTCCTCTGTTTTGTCTTGTATATTATCTTTGTTCATAGGGCTTAGAGGGAACCCTATTTTAGGTTGCTGCCTCCTACGTTACCTATTTATAGGATTGGTTTAATTTAGCACTGTTTCCTTCTTTTGTGTGTAATATATATATCACACCGCCTGCAATACCGCACTCTAATATATATATATATATATATATATATATATATATATATATATAAAACGAAGTGCCCTTCGCCACTTGTGCCTGGAGAGGACTGCTTGCCCGCCTCCTGCCATGTGACTATGGCCCCTGGGATGTATTGCCCTTTAAAGACATGATTTGGGCATAATGGATTTGTGTTGTGCTGCTGCTGGCCCTTTTAAGAACCATCTGGTGATTTGAGATTTTATTTTACCAGTTATTTTTTATGGCTTATTTGGTTAATACATTGTTTTTATCATTCATTCAATTTATTTCATATTTTACTTTTGTCCTGCTTCTTATTTTAAATTTTTATTTACTGCACCTTATCCACTTGTCCTTACATCTCCCAGGTGGGGATAATACTGCTTTGTGGCGAAACCGACCTCGCCACGTGTCCTTGGAGGGGGCTGCTTGCCCGCCTCTTGCCTTTGGACTATGGCCCTGCAGGTAAAACTGTTTATTTTCCCTGCAGAAAGGCTTATTCGTGTGATCTGAGTGCCATTCATCTAATAATGTGCAGTCAGATCCAAGCTATCTGGGGATATGTAGAAATGTGTGTTTTATGTACTAAATGTGTCAGTATGTAATTTTATGTCTTTTACTGTCTTTTTGTCTGCCATGTGGGTAATGGAGTTTGGCTCTGTCTTTGGAGATAATTAGATTCCTTCTCCAATTATCTCCAGGGCAGAAGGGAGGAAGCCAGGATGCATTGTGGGGATGTTTTACTTTTACTGTTTGAGCCAGGGGGAACAAAAGATACTTTTACTAACTTTTGAACCCCTGGTCTGATTCATGCCATTTTTTAATATGTTGTTCCCCTGAATGGATTGATTGTGAATATGTATTTTTATGCGAATGTGATGTATATTTTGGGAGTTATGAATGTTGTGTAAAAACTGTATTTTCCCTACCTATGATAATTGTATTTCCCTGTGTGTACAGATAATTAGTTTACAGGTAGAGGGGAGGGCTATGTGTGGGATGTAACTATTGTGTGATTGGTTAATGTACGTTACTGTGTGTGTCCCTCCCCTTCATGGGAGCACCTAATAAAAAGGGCTGCAAGCTAGCAGCCAGGGAGTTCTATTTTTACCCTCAACTTGAGTCCTGTCTCTTATTGGGGGAATCTGCTACAAGGGATTGCTATGCTAGGCATATTCCCTTGCTATAATCCCTGAGCTCTTGTAAGAGCTTGTTCCTGCTTCGTACTGAAGGGAGATAGCTGCAGCCTGCGGTGCTTATGGTGTCTGGTGGAATGCTTGGAGTCCTCTGGAAGCGCTAGGAGCATCTGGTACTCATTCGGGGTGCCAGGTGATCCGTTACATGCTTCATGCTTCTACAAAGAGCTGAAGTTGAAGCTCTCTGTTCGTATATTCTTTATTATTCTTTGGCTGTTTTATTGGATTACACAATTGGGTTGCTCTCTTTTTATATTTCATGTGAGTCGCGCGTGTTGTGAAGGTCTCACTATACATACCGATGTTCCTGAAAATATTCTGAGTGATTATCTGCTACATATCCTGTGCCAAGGATTGTATTGTCAGTCGCGGATACATGAGAGCTCCTTGTTCTTGAGTGCATTTTCTATTACTTCATGGAATCCGCATAAGCTGGTGAACACACTACAATTTCTGCTGTACTTCATCTTCCCTATCAAGAATTCTGCTATTAAATCGAATTTGGGACTATTTTGTAAATACTATTTCACTACATTTTATTATTAGTTTTGTTTAACATCTCTATGCCAACGTTTGGTCAACAGTTTTTTTTTATCTCTACCATTGCTTGGAACTGATCGCAGGATCCTTGGCCATCCACAGTCTGGCCAAGATTTTGTCCAATTCCTGCATTCTACTTTGCATGGACAATATCCCCGTGGTCTAGTATATCAATCGTTTGTGTGGAGCCAGGTCTCAGACTCTTATACCGGCGACAAATGACTTCTACCGATTCTGCCTCTCTTGTAACATCACTTTACACTTTCAATGTTGGGTCTTTCATCAAATTCACACCAAGGGAGTATCTTTTCTCCTCATCGCTCCCCTCTGGCCAGGTCAGGCATTAATCCCAGGCTTGTTTGAACGGACTCATGACCACGATCTTCTCCAACCATTGTTTCCCCTTACTTTAACGAACACACGCAAGGAACACCATCCTCTATTCCTACAGGATCATTTTGACTTTGTGGCTTGAACACTTTCAGGGTATCCTGGTCAGTTGACAGCCAATTGCAATCAACTGAGAACCTTTTATGGTATTCAAGGGCTCGTGGCACTAGACATTACATCTCTACTTGGAACGCTTGGAGCAGCTGGTGTCTGGAGAGGGAATCCAAACCCATTACAGCGCCTATACCTGCTGTCTTGAACTTTTTGTCCCACCTGTTTTCATTGGGTCGGTCGTATCTCTATTTCAACATTATGCATTCGGCCATCTCAGCAGCTCATGTTCTGGTTTGAACACCGAAGTGCCTTCAGCTTTGGGACATGGACTCGGTACTTTGCTTTCTTTGAAACTGGTCAAATAACATGGCATTGTTGCTTTAAAAACTCTCGACGAAGCTCACGCTCCTGTTGTGTCTCATCTCCTTTCGCTGGGTCAGGGATGTGCGAACATATGCAGCGTGATGTATGAACATCACGCCCCATTCCGCTACACCCACATGGAACACGCCCCATTCCGCTACACCCACAGGGAATATGCCCCATTTAATGCAATCCTCAATCAATACGCCCCATTCATCTAATTCCACAGTGAATAAGCTCCATTAAATCAATCATTTATGACTTTGCCCTTATCACTGCCTTATGAGCACACCACACTGTGAAGTTGGATTCCCCCTTCCCTGTCCGTTCCTGCTGAATGGTACTTGCGAAAGAGTCCTTAAGAAGGTGAGACTTGTTAAGCCGCCAGGTTCCCCTCCCCTTAAACTGGAACGTGCCCAGTAACTCCAGGAATATTGGGCTATGATCAGACCAGGTTATGTCACCGATTACACAATCAGATGTTTGAGCCAACGTCACATGTTCTATCAAGAATGTGTCTGCTCGGGAGTGGAAAGTGTAATCCCATTCCTGTTGGTGTAGGGTGCTCCAGCCATCACAGAGATCATGCAGCAAGAGCAATTTAGCAATCTGTTTGCACGTGCACGTTAGTTGACCTTTCCGTCTACTTGTGCGGGTAGTGTTTGTGTCTAGCTGTGGATGAAATTGAAGATAAGGTTACCATGCTGGAATTCGTCAATTTTGTTCAGGAGGGAGCGTAGGCAATTCCGTGAATCTGTGTTGGGGAAGTACGCAAACACCAATGTATAGGGGACATTGTTAAAAAGGCCAACCAGGATGATAGTTCTACCTTGGGGGTCTAGATGGTGTTTTTGTACGGTAAGGGCCGTTTCCTTGTGTACCAAAATGGATGTGCCTTTCGTTTTGTTGTCAGATAACACATGGTATTGTGTCTGGTAGTGTTTCATGTATAAGGCAGGGGTTTGTTGAAATGTGTTTCTTTTATACACGCCACATCCACCTTGTGTTTCCCAAGATCCTGGCAGAGCAGCCGCCTTTTACCTGTGGAGTTAAACACCTTCACATTAAAGGTCATAATTTTCATTCTGATACCTAATGGGTGATTCTGTTGTGGGCATAGACCAGGGCACCATCTCCAACCCACCGCAGACTTAAAATGCTTGCAAGCGAGAAGTAGGATAGATACATTTAGGACCTCACCTAGCTTCCCATGTGCAGTGCGTGGACAGTGCGTGCCAAAAGAAGTGTACATGAGGCAGGGGTGTGGGGAGGGAAGGTGGGGGACAACAACACAAATAACAGAATTTAAACCTGTCTCGCAACGTAGGAGCCGAGGCTTGCTTGAGTACATGTAGTGGGGGTCGTGGCGCGGGAGCACTCCATCTCTTAGAGTGTCTCATCAAAGCACTAAGCGAAGAGCCACTTATCCATATCTGTTTCTTATTAGTGAACCGACCAGCTAAATGCGTCCATTAAGCATCTTGGACTAACTTTTTTTGTTTTGTTATTAACTGCAACTTAAACTGTGTTAACATAGAATGTGACGGCAGATAAGAACCATTCGGCCCATCTAGTCTGCCCAACTTTCTAAATACTTTCATTAGTCCCTGGCCTTATCTTATAGTTAGGATAGCCTTATGCCTATCCCACGCATGCTTAAACTCCTTTACTGTGTTAACCTCTACCACTTCAGCTGGAAGGCTATTCCATGCATCCACTACCCTCTCAGTAAAGTAATACTTCCTGATATTATTTTTAAACCTTTGTCCCTCTAATTTAAGACTATGTCCTCTTGTTGTGGTAGTTTTTCTTCTTTTAAATATAGTCTCCTCCTTTACTGTGTTAACCTCTACCACTTCAGCTGGAAGGCTATTCCATGCATCCACTACCCTCTCAGTAAAGTAATACTTCCTGATATTATTTTTAAACCTTTGTCCCTCTAATTTAAGACTATGCCCTATAACTGTGGTAGTTTTTCTTCTTTTAAATATGCTCTCCCACTATCTCAGAGGCTGTTGCATGTCCCAACTCCTGCCGTACTCCTGGGGTGCGAAGCTGCTCCCTGTCTAGGTAGGCAGTGCCATATTCTAACCTCTTTTAATGTACCGTAACCTGAAAGATGTACTTGTGTAGTCCTGTGGCATACGGTACAATGTCTGAGAAGCATAAGGTTGGCCAGCCTGAGTACGGGTGTACCAAGCGGGTGTCTTTAAATAATAGTGGCATACTATGAACAATTAGTAAACAGTAATGTGTAGCATACATACAGCTAAAATGCGATTTAGTAGGTTAAATGGTAGTGAATCAGCAACTTAGCGGGGTACCCCCATTTGTAGGAGATGTCTTGTTGTCTGAGGGTTAAGGTGATGGGCACCATTGACATCCGAAATTGCAGGGTGGCGGCTGAGATGTCAGCATAGATTTTGATGTTTTTGAACTGGTCCGGCATAGTCGAGGTCCTACATGCTTTTGCTATATGTTCTTTTGCGTGAAAAAGATGTTGGCTGTAGCAGGCAAGTGTTTGGGTCATCTTAGCCTGTGTGCACGGTCCACTAGGAACTGGTTAGGATGCACCTTGGGCGCAATCTCCTGGAACATGTTCAGTAGATAGGCTTGCAGGTCTGCACTGTTACCGTCTCGAATGAGTAAGTTATTGCACCTGGATCTGTCCTCCAGGTCCGCAAGTTTCACTTTTTGTGCCGCTATGATCTCAATCAGCCCCACTACTTTGTCTGCCAGGCTGTTATGGGCTGTGGAAAAGTCATCCATTTTTTGCTCTATGTGAGCTGTTCTCAGGCCTATATCCTGTATCTCTTTCCGCAGTTCAGCGGCCAGTGTCTGGATTTGACAGGATATGCTGGTATGTATGGACGTGGAGAATTCAGCCATCATTGTCCTCATGTTGGACATCACAATCTGGCTATCCTCTGTATGTGAGCCTGGGAAGGCAGGAAGTGAGGGGAAACGGTTCCTGGAGCCTGGCCCGTTGCCATCTTGGAAGGTGTCAGGGCCTCCGCGGGCTTTCAGAGCTGACGCTTTTGCCAGAAAAAATAATGCTGGATCCGCTTTTGTGGTTTTTGATTTGTTCCTCTGGGACATATTGCAGGTAAGTTACCCTTTGAGGACGGGTTTCTGTGCCTTGCAGTCCGTTTATTTCGGCTCTTTATCGCTCGGGTTGGAGGAGCTTCATGAACTCACGTCCATACAGCTCAAGCGCTTGGTCATGCCCCCTTTTTGTTTTCTTTTAACGTGATTCATCTTCATTCTCGGTCAAGTCCGCCTGTATCAGTGTTCTCTTGTCGTTCCCCATGGCGGACTTGGATTTATTCTCGTTCCGCTTTACTGTTTCTACTTGTTTGTTCTATACTTTGGTAGATCTGTTTTTTTACTATCGCTACCAAAAGAGGAGGTTATTGAGCGGAGTACTTTGTGGTAATACAACATTTTAGATCAGATTTTACTCACCTCAAAACCCTGAAGTCGCCCCAGATTCATCATGTCATTACAGCGTTTTGGGACAAGGCACATTAACTCCACTGCTTTCTGTGTTATAGAGAAGACAGCTTTAGGTTAAGGGTTAACACTAGGTGTATACATAATATATACATAAAACGATCTACAAGCAAATCTAACTAGTAACCCTGTAAAAAATAATAAAAGAAAAAAATATATATTAATAAAATATAAATAGATTTAATTCACATGCATATTGTAATATATGTATTTTTATTATTACTTTTTTGTCTACATATCTATCTCATTTCTATAACTCGGTCTATAGAAAAATTGTCAAGTACAATAAATAGGAAGACAGAAATGTTAATAATTTAAGCAGAATTTCTCCTGTATATATGCTGATCAGTTAGAGGGGATCCCCATTCCTAAAAAACAAAGAATGTTACCTGCGCTCTGGCCCATATCCCTATGTACATTGAAACAAAATGGAGGCTCTTTAGTTCTTCTACCCATACAATAAACCTTGCTGGGTTCAGACAAAGGTAAACATCTCGAATGAAACCCCTACATACTTATTAAAGGACCACTATAGTGCCCTGAGGGTGCCCCCACCCTCAGGGTCCCACTCCCGTGGCGCTGAGGGGGGAGGAAGGGGTTAAACTTACCTCTTTCTCCAGCGCCGGGTGGGGAGCTCTCCTCCTCCTCTTCGGCTGAATGCGCATGCGCGGCAGTAGCTGCGCTCGCATTCAGCCAGTCTCATAGGGGCATTCAGCCAGTCTCATAGGCGTCTTCTCACTGTGAAAATCACAGTGAGAAGCACGCAAGCGCCTCTAGCAGCTGTCAAGAGACAGCCACTGGAGGCTGGATTAGCCCTAACATAAACATAGCAGTGTTTCTGACTTCCTGACTCTTTAGAGATTCTTGGCTGATATCAGCAAATCTAATGGCTAGTGTAGGACTCACCTATTGAGGCTTGCCTTGACGTGGCAGGTGAGCTTATATTCAAATGGCCATTGGAGTAAAACTAAAGAACATCCATTTTGTTTAAACGTACATGGGGATTTAGGCAGGAGCGCAGGTAACGTATTTTGAGCTGTTAGATACTAAGCTGCTGTAAGCGCGGTGCTTTATCTTTGTGTTGGGATCCACATTTCTGTTCTCCCTACTTCCTACACCCATGGTCCTGGGGGTTTACTGAATGAATTCTGCATGAAACCCACCTCAATCTCCGAACACTCCAGACCAGCCTTCTGACTATACTTCAGAAAATCCTGTAAGAGTGAGCGAGAGATTATTACAGAGCCTGAAATCTATTCCTTCCACCAATTGAATTGAAAAGGTCTGCGTATTGGCAAAGACAAATGGGGACACAAAATCAGACAGACAATGACAGATTTTTGCTGAAATCAGTAATATAACTTCCAAATCACCAGCAACTACACATAGTGAGAGGGGTGGGGGAGAGGGGGTCTCCGCAATCCGTATCCAACAGCTAAGCTTCAACAATAAAGGTTGAGAACACAGCAGCTAAAACAGTGAAACAAACAAACAAGGGGAATACGCTCAATTTAATGGAAACCATTGGGAAACGCCCCATTCGGCTACACCCACGGAGAACACGCCCCATTCCGCTACACCCACAGGGAACACGTCCCATTCCGCTACACCCACAGGGAACACGCCCCATTCCGCTACACCCACAGGGAACACGCCCCATTCCGCTACACCCACAGGGAACACGCCGCCCCATTCCGCTACACCCACAGGGAACACGCCGCCCCATTCCGCTACACCCACAGGGAACACGCCGCCCCATTCCGCTACACCCACAGGGAACACGCCGCCCCATTCCGCTACACCCACAGGGAACACGCCGCCCCATTCCGCTACACCCACAGGGAACACGCCGCCCCATTCCGCTACACCCACAGGGAACACGCCCCATTCCGCTACACCCACAGGGAATATGCCCCATTTAATGCAATCCTCAATCAATACGCCCCATTCATCTAATTCCACAGTGAATAAGCTCCATTAAATCAATCATTTATGACTTTGCCTCCAGAAAGAGTCATCAGGACAGAGAGTGGTGATTTATTTCATGTTGTGTGATGCCAGCCCATGTTGACGTTTATAGAGAGATTTAGCCCTTTCACCTTGATGAGGAGTTGGTATTTCGTTATTCTCTGAATTGGCTTGATCAGGAAATCACTGAGTGTGAATCTCTGGTTAATGTCCTGTTTCACTTCCTGCAAAGAAAACATAGCAGCATGTATATGGAGTGATAAAAGTACTGGAGCAGGAGCCGCAAGGGCCACATTAATCCATGCTGCAAGGAGATTGAGAAGTGCCACTATGGAGAGGTACAAAGTCATAATAATTATTTATTGGCAATAAAAGAAATGACTGTGCTCTCAAAACAATGATCTGGATTAAAGCGGCTCTTTTTGCTTAGATGTGTTCCAGTGCCCACTTTTTTTTTTCCATCTAAGATGTGGAGAAGAAGCGGAATGGTTTTGGTACCAGCTGAGACTGTAA
Source organism: Pelobates cultripes (assembly GCA_933207985.1). NCBI lineage: Eukaryota > Metazoa > Chordata > Amphibia > Anura > Pelobatidae > Pelobates > Pelobates cultripes. The sequence goes on from OW240918.1 coordinate 3,761,361, forward strand.
ATTACGTGTGTGCCTGTTCTGCTTTGCAGGAATTACTTCTGGCCACTAAAACAATCTCCCAGTGGAAACACATACTTTTTACAACTTGTTTAATGCAACAAAACAGAAAAGGGTTGTGTCAATTGTGAATAGATGTGTTTAAAATATTAGAACACTAAAACAAAGCACAAGTATCAAATCTAAAAGTCCAAAGTCAGTGTGTAAACTTGCAAAGGTAGCAGCCAAATCCCATCGAGGAGTCTTTTTGTCCTATTCTATAGGGATACTAGATCCAAAGTTTCTTGGAAACCGTATAGTTATCCAAAATAAAACAAAAAAGAAAGCCAATAGTGCAATATGTTCCAATAATTTGTGGTACTTTTAACCACTTAAGGACACATGACATGCGTGACATGTCATGATTCCGTTTTATTCCAGAAGTTTGGTCCTTAAGGGGTTAAAGTGCAAGTGTTAAATGGTTCTACTCACGTTTTATAGAGCCAAGACGAACTCTAGTATGATGGACGTACAGTGGTATAATCCCCACTTGTAGGATATGTGTTATAGTGTAGTCAGTAGCGCAGTATTCACAATAGTATAAGGACCATGAGCCCAAAATGACAACAATAGTGCTCTGTGTGTACACTAAACCAGGAGTAATAAATAAAAATAAATATACTCACATTGGATTGAGCAGACACACTGCTCAATGAATAAGGTGTGAGTGGAATAATCCCCACCTAGGACTCTTTCACGTGATCCTCTCTGGAGTGATGAACGGGATGCCAGGCAAAAAAAAATGTATAAAAGTAATAAAAAAGGAAAATGGCACAATCACAGTATAAAAGTAGCGAAAATCACTTGTGTCCTACTGCATACGGGATGTGAATTTTTTAAAGCATTTTAATTAAAGTGATTTTGGCTACTTTTATACTGTGATTGTGCCATATTCCTTTTATACATTTTTTTTGCCTGGCATCCCGTTTATCACTCCAGAGAGGATCTCATGAAAGAGTCCTAGGTGGGGATTATTGTAGTGTGTCTGCTCAATCCAATGTGAATATTTATTTTTATTCATTACTCCTGGTTTAGTGTAGAATATTGCATATTCTATGTTTCTATTGATTATTTATGGATGTCTGGATTGACATAAGTAACAGATGGTATAAGTCACAAGGTTTTCTTTGTATGAGAACTCTGGAATGTGGGTCTTGCCCTTATATGGCTAGCGTTAAACTCTGACGTCAGTATGGGCACATCTATATAGTAACTGAACAAAGGGGACAAGAGGTCTCTCTCGCTCTCTCTCTCGGCTCTTTTTCCTGTACAGCTATGTAACGATGTAACTCTCCCTTCAGGAGTCCAGAAATTACCATCTGCTGTTGAACATCCATGATCATGTAACATCCTTTGTTGTTTTATTATGTATCAGTAACTAAGAATAAACCTGAAGAAACCATAAGTCAGATTGCGTATTAGTACTTTTCATTAATAAAGACATATATATCAATAAACCAGCATAAATTAAGAAGAAGCAGAATTTATTACATTTAGTGTACACATTAAGCAATATTGTTGTCGTTTTTGGACTCATGGAACACTACTACGGACTACAAAATTACACGTATCCTACAAGTGGGGATTTTGGACTTTTATATTTGATACTTGTGCTTTGTTTTCCTGTTTTGCTGCATTTTTCTATTTCTGTTGGGTCTTTGAGGTTTGCTGCCACTTTTTCATTTCTCTTTGGGTAAGATTCCATAGATTAGAAGGTCTGTCATTTGGAAGAGGTGGTCTTACCTCAAAATAAGAGTCATACTCTGCGACCACGTACTCCGAGCGTGGCTTGTTTTGGCAGTATACCACGTACATGTGTAATCTTCTCTCCTGTAAAACAAATCTGACCTTTTACACAGTGCAAAGTACACAAAGGTACAAAACACTAAATTAAGACATGACGGCTACAGGCCGAATATATAGAAGGAGTAGCCGATACAAGGCCTTGATTCCGTTATGCAACAGGAAAAACAATGTAACACTACGTGCCCTGCGCGCTGAAGACCGTGAGCGCGTGCCCAGCCCGTCGCAGACACTGAGCGCGCCCAGCCCGTCGCAGACACTGAGCGCGTGCCCAGCCCGTCGCAGACACTGAGCGCGTGCCCAGCCTTTAGTGTACAGTAAACATTTACCACATGCTCTGTGTATGGCTGCAGGGTAATTGCGCGATCTGCCACTTTGGAAAACTCACATGTTTGATGAAAAGTTGCGCCAAGCGTTCGGGTTCTTGAGGACATTTTTGCAATTCTCCCAGGAAAAAGCTGTAAAATAAAAACATAACTTTTAGAAAAACTGTCAAATTGTAATCAACGTTATGTAATGTACGACATCACAATCAGTCTACTATGAAATAGCAATATGTCTGGGATGGTACTGATTGACACCACATTTATTGCACAGTATGGTAATATGCTATTTATTGTACAGTGACATACTATATTGTACAGTATGGTAATATTCTGTTGTATGGTGATATGCTATTTATTGTACAGTATGGTGACATACTATATTGTACAGTACGGTAATATTATATTTATTGTACAGTACAGTAATGTTATTCATTATACAGTATGGTAATATACTATTTATTGTACAGTACGGTAATATTATATTTATTGTACAGTACGGTAATATATGATTTATTGTACAGTAATATACTATTATTGTACAGTATGGCGATCTACTATCTATTATACAGCAAGGCTATGTAATATGGCATGGTAATAGATTGTGTATTTAAAGCAAGTTACTGATGGTCGCTGAAGAGGAAACATGAAGCCTTATCTCAGGTGAGCTATGGACTGTATATAGTGATTTCATAACCAAAGTAAGATAGTGCAATATATAGATTGTGTCCATACTGCCCCTCAACAGTTTATGTGTAACATTTACACTATCCTTGTTCTGTAGCAGCGGGCCGTGTGTGAAACCCGACCATTTCTATAGGTACCAGCGGGCAGTGTGTGGAACGCCACTGTTTCTATAGAAACATAGAATGTGACGGCAGATAAGAACCAGTCGGCCCATCTAGTATGCCCAATTTTCTAAATACTTTCATTAGTCCCTAGCCTTATCTTATAGTTAGGATAGCCTTATGCCTATCCCACGCATGCTTAAACTCCTTTAATGTGTTAACATCTACCACTTCAGCTGGCTCCAACGGGCTCTGTGTGGACACCCACCATTTCTATAGGCACCAGCGGGCCTCGTGTGGAACCCCACCGTTTCAATAGGTACCAGCAGGCCGTGTGTGGAACCCCACCATTGCTATAGATTGCAGTGGGCCGTGTGTGGAACCCCACAGTTTCTATAGGTACCAGTGTGCTCCGTGTGTGGAACACCACCTTTTCGATAGGTAGCAGCAGGCACTGTGTGGAACCCCACCATTTATATAGGTACCAGTGGGCAGTGTGTGGATCCCCACCATTTATGTAGGTACCAGTGGGCAGTGTATGGAACCCCACCATTTATATAGGTACCAGTGGGCAGTGTGTGGAACCCCACCATTTATATAGGTACCAGTGGGCAGTGTGTGGAACCCCACCATTTATATAGGTACCAGCGGGCAGTGTGTGTAACCCTACCGTTTGTTTAGGTACCAGCGGGTCGTGTGTGGAACCCCACCGTTTCTATAGGTTCCAGCTTTAGGGGATAAACACAGAAATATAATGCTCATGGGAATTACATACACTTGCACTTGATGGAAATACTTCAGAATGGGAAAAGATGTGAAAGGTTTTCCAAAATTCAAAGAGCAGCCGTCCAAACTGACTGGCCAACACTCAATCTACACTCCAAGTAAGAATCATAGGGTTCTTCCCATTTACTTAAAATAGAATTTCTTTGACATAAATTCATAGTTTGGGATCCTCCTGCACTTTAACACTTGCTGACAGAGGATGTTAGAATATAAATGGGGTTTAAATTGGGGGACAAGGCTGAAAAGGGAGAGCACACACAGATCTGCCCACTCCCTGCCTAGTATGAAGATAATACACACTCTCTCTGCTCCTCAATTATCAGATGTTGAAACACAAGTCAGCAAACAGTGACGCTATTGTTCCTAATCAGTCATTAAAAGGACGACAGGAACAATTTGCCTATCTTGGCAACATGAAGGACACATTCAATTTCAAACTATTCTTTTCATGTTCTCAGTTCCATTTTCAAGAGAAAGTATCCACTATTAACCCTTCTTGTCTCTCTCCACAAACTAGCGAGCTGCAACACACGGCACCGAAAGGGTTAACATTACGGTGTGATCTAAAGGGGTTAAATCATTTAACGTTATATTGTGGAAAAAATAAAAGGGAATTGTCCATTTCTGGCCAGAAGAGCAGTTAGAACATGTTTCTAATTTGGCGCATTTCCCTGTCATTTCCTTGTCAAGTTTAGCAATAAAAAACAAATGGCAGTAACATTCCGAATCACAATATAAGAAAGAAGTGCTCAATCTGTGCAATAAAAGCATTAAAATAATTAGCACTTGTTACACCAAGTAACATGATTACCACCCTCTCTGTGGCAGGAATGGGATTGGGGAAAGGATTGAGGGAGATGGACGCTTTGTTGCGTTATTTCGATTTGCGTGGCTGATTACCATGCCACAGCCTGCTTTTCCACACTTTCACAATACATTTTTACAGCTGTAACAAGGAGTTCACGAGGACATCAGTCTTTCAGATAACCTGATCTGTCACAGCGCAGAATTACCACGATGCCAATCTGAACAGAACCCCCTTTTCAAACTCACTCTTTGTGCCAGTCGTAGATCTGGAGAATGTTGCCAAACACAATCTTCTCCTTGCCATTCATGTCTTCTGGCATCCCCTTCTCTTCCATCCTTGGCATGAAGCTCTGCGATTCAACAGGAATACAGTTAGCATCTCTATTTACTATATATATGGGATACCCCAACTTCAAGAAGCCCAATGACCCCCCTCCCCCACCAATCACACCACCAGACCCCCAGATCTACACGGTCTATTCCCCCGCCAATCACACCACCAGGCCCCCAGCTCTACACAGTCCATCTCCCCCCCCCGCCCGCCAATCACACCATCAGACTCCCAGCTCCAGCTTTACACAGTCTATACCCCCTAATCACACCATTAGATTCCCACCTACAGTTCCACCCAGGCCAAGCACCATGGTACCTCTATTTCTTGCTATCTATACCTTTAACTTGCTTGTAACCACTTTGTATAGTACAGCACTGCAGCACATGTTTGTGCCTTGTTTACAGAACAAGTACTTTGTAATTTGTGTCCCAGTCTGGGAAGCCTTGTCTGGAGAGGAACAAAAGGAAAGACAAAGCACTAACCTCCACAACCACTCCGAGATCCTTCACATAGTCTTTCTCTGTCTGTACCAGCTCGTTCAGAACGAACCTGTGAATTCAAAGAAATAAAGATGAGTCGCCCACTGAGTTGACCTACTGGCCATCGAACCATCAATGATCAACCTTATCCACATTCATGGACTTACCAGTTACTTTAAAGGAACACACTCTGGTTGTGCCTGTGAAGGAATACCCCATCACTGTTCGGCTATTTCTCTTCGTGGTATTCATGTTCCAGTTTGGTTCGTTATTTTGTTCGGTTCCTGAACCGAGACCACCCCAGAGACCAATTAGAACATAGAATGTTATGTATCTTGTTCGAAAACCGCAGAGGAAATCATTAATAGAATGCTCCACTGGGTGGCTGCCATTTCGTACATGCAAATAGACGTGTTTGGGACAATGGGTGGCGGCCATCTGGACTCCCGAATGCTGTCAGCGGGACCTGGTCGTCGAGTGCCTGGCCGAAATGAGTTCCAGGCATTCTCACGAAAATCGGTCTCTATGGATTTACTGCCCGTTCCAGTTCACTTAGACGAACGGCGTTCGGGAGTTCCAGAATACAGAACCCGGGGAGCACTCTCCACGAACCAACTTGTCTATATCTTATGTGGTTTTCATGCAAAACCTCACAAACAGAGACCAGCTCTTGCCACAATTTCCATGGAACTATTTTTGGGCTTCGACCTCGTGGCAGACCGGTCAGATCTTCCCTGCAGTGCCGATCGCAAACTACCAAATGGATCTGGGTGATTTATGGATATATTGTTCACCCAGGTCCAGGCTACCCAGGGATGTGATTTTTGTGGGGGTTTCCTTGTATGTTGGGGGTACTTTTGAGGTGTTGTAATATTGTAAATTTTTCTGTGCCTGGAGATAATGGAGTTTAGTGCAGTATCCGACTCAATTATCTCCCAGGTTCAGGAGGAGTTTACTGACTGTATACATTTGATGCCTGTACTTCCATTAAAATCAGTCTTCTCCCAGCATTAACTCTTGGCCCATGTGAGGGGGGTTATGCGATACCGGTGATATTTTCACCAGTAGATTATTGGCAATTATTATTATGGGAAAAGGGTATCCATAGTGGTGATACCTTGACAAACCGCCACAGTGCCCATCACAGAGACAATATTAGAAAGGTGTGTACTGGAATTAAGGAAGAGGTACACAGAGAGTAGAGATTAGAAAGGAGTGTACTGGGATTGGGGAAAAGGCACACAGAGAGGAAAGATTAGAAAGGAGTGTACTGGAATTAAGTAAGAGATACACAGAGAGGAGATATTAGAAAGGAGTGTACTGGGATTAGAGAAGAGGTACACAGAAAGGAGATGTTAGAAAGGAGTGTACTGGGATTGGAGACAAGGTACACAGAGAGGAGATGTTAGAAAGGTGTGTACTGGGATTAGAGAAGAGGTACACAGAGAGGAGATTTTAGAAAGGATTGTACTGGGATTGGGGAAGAGGTACACAGAGAGGATATATTAGAAAGGCGTGTACTGGGATTGAGGAAGAGTTACACAGAGAGGCGATACTGGGGTGCAGATTTTAGCATATTTTATGGATCTCCTGCAGCAGCTGTTCAAACAGAGCCCACTCCCCAGTGCCGATTGTACGCAGCCCTGCCATGCTCACAATAACCCAAGTGTTTAACAAGAGATCAGCTATTATTTTCTCACTACAGAAAGTCTCTTTGTTCAGAATAATGGCTCAGAGACACTGCTGGCAGGACGCCATCTAGAATTATACAGACATGGTTTTGGAATATTTGGGTGGGATTATAGCAAAAGGTGAGAGGGGAGTCACAGCGAGCGGTGGACAGGGAGTCACGTCACAGCGAGCGGTGGCCAGGGAGTCACGTCACAGCGAACGGTGGCCAGGGAGTCACGTCACAGCGAGCGGTGGCCAGGGAGTCACGTCACAGCGAGCGGTGGCCAGGGAGTCACGTCACAGCGAGCGGTGGCCAGGGAATTGCCAAATATTGTGTGCGTTTTCCCAACTATTCGTATACTGTGCCCGCTCCCCGTTCGGTAGTGCCTCCACGAAGGGGATGCATTCGCCTCCCGAATGGGGACCTTCCAGATACTTCACACCTCGCAACATAAGTATCAAACCGCAAGGGAAACAAGTAATGAGTGCTCCCTCGGGCAGCCACCGTTCGTACAGACGAATTCCAGCTAGGGTGAGCATACGTGGATTGTTTCCAGACTCGTTCGTTTCCTGAACAAGGACCTCCCCAGTGCCCCATTAGAACGTTCGCACCAATTAATCAGAACGTTCTCACTTGCAACCTAAGGGTGAAGCCGCAAGAGAAGTAATTAATGAGTGCTCCCCTAGGTGGCCGCCATTTCATATATACAAATGCCATCCAGAGGGAGCATTCGTACACCAAAAGGACACTCTTCCCATGTCTGGGTTTCACATCGGGACCTCGCGAACAGAGACTAGCCGACCAAGGGACCGAGGCGAGGATCCCTAAGATTGGTGTGGGCACTTCTGGGGCACTGGCGAGTTTGGAGGGCTCTCCTGAGCCTGAGGGACAAATAGACCAACTCTTTTCCTGGGGGTGGGCTTTTCTGTGCCTGGGAGACAAAGGAATGGCCCCCTTTTCCCCATGCCTAGACTCCCAGGCACAAAGGCTCTTGGGAAGAAGAACGCTGGCGGTTGGTGTGGGAGACCCTGTGGATTTAGTGGCAGGCTTTGGGGACAAAGGGAACAGAGTTCCTTCCGCGCTGGGACTCCAGGGAGGGGGAGGATCTTGGGATGTGACCCTGTATGATTGTGTCGTAGACCCTTTGCATGGGATTATGCGTAAAAGCAGTGTGAGGCCAATAAAATTGTGTTGTACCTCAAGGACTGTGTGTTACAGTTACTGGGGGGGAACTGGGTCTCTTGATACTGTAAATGGTTCCTGACTGGCTGAAGGAAGGGAATTAGCGGATGTTACCAGTCGGGTTACCCGTGGTCTGCTACAGTAGGCAGGGAGTCATAGTGAGCGGTGGGAGGGAGTCAAATCAAGAGATGGGAGGGGGTTTTAGTGAACGGTGGGCAGGGGGTCATAGCGAGAGGTGGGCAGGGGGTCATAGCGAGACATGGAAGGGGGTCAAAGTGAGCGGTGGGAGGGGTTCACAAAACAATTATATGATAACAAGTGTACAGCATGTGTGATGAGCAAGGTTATATAGTGCATTCTGTGTTATTAGGAGGGCTATTAAGTACTGGAATATCCATTAATATAAGATATAATGGGGGTAATAACTGCGTTACTTACATTCTACCCCTCATTGCTTTTGCTTTCTGCTCTTCTTCGTGGTTTCGTGGAGCTGGTGATGGAGTCAAGCCTTCGTTTACATAGCCATCGGTCACAGAGCTTATTTGAGAGCTGCGGTATATGCCTCCATCATTCGTCTGGAAGATGAGGCACACAATGCATTAACTGAAAGCACATTCAGAGTGCACAAATAATCTTGGATGCAAATTACAGCATGCTTCCTCCCCAGATCAGGGAGTCAAACCGTTAATAGGATTTATTATTACCTAGCTATTACTATTATAAGGCAAGACTGAACAGTGTCCTGTGACAAATGCAGCAATTACCAACACCCAAAATATTACAACACAATAGGAGGATCGTCTGGAAATACTGCACGTAAATAACATGGCTGCTAAGCTACCAGACGCCTGGTGTCCTCACTGTAGCGAAGAGATTAACCAGTTCTCGTTATTCCCAGATTGTAAATTCCTTGTTAATGGTCTTACCATGACAAGGTCTAAGAATTTTCCCATTTTATCCTTTGGGTGTGTGGCTTTAGTTGGTTCCTCAGCAAGAGGTAATATATTTGTTAACCGAGTACAACATGGAGCCCTATCTATCGTTTACCACTCCACATTACCCGCAGACCTGCCCATGGCGCAGAGCTCCAAATGACCAAACACTGCCATCGTATGGTGCTGCTGTCAACTTAAAACATTTTAAAAATGTGGTGATACATTATACTGCTACCAGCCGAAGGGCAATGGTACTGTCCCCAAACCTCTTGTGGCAGATTATGCCAAACATGGGTCACACAAGACTCTCCACAGAGGCTGGTCCCAGGAACTTACCATCTTACTCCGGACTAGATTCTCTATAGCACTGACCAGCTCGGCTGCACTGGGGACCTCGGCCGAGCTCTGACGGGCCACAAGCATGGAAGGCTGGAAGCCACAGCCGTGCAAAGGGAAAGCAGGTGCCAAAAGGAACGCACAGCAGAGATCACAGGCGGGGGTCACAACGAGGGGAAGAAAGCCATAAGAATCGTTAGTAACAGAACAGGATAAGGAGCTTTCCATGCAGCAAACAAGGAGTTAATATGAGGAGACAACATCACAAGAGTAGGAGAGTAATATCAGTAACCCTGTCACTACTGCATCTCCCCCTCAACCATTTCATGGAATGTCACTAGGCGGGAATAAAAAGAAATTAACCTTTACATTACTCGATTTCAGAAATGAACTCTTACTGCTAGAGGTCTTAACACCTTCACTGCCACATAACCAACTCCTTAACCCTTGCTTTCCTGTGGCAAGATGTGAGCCTTTAACTCCTTTACTGCCGGATATGTTACACCATAACAGGCAACACTAACCCTTTCACTGCCACATGCACGCAGGCACTTACGGCTACTTAAACTGTACTTTAACCCCCTCCCTGCTGCATAGCCAGTGCTCACTTTATCGGAACATAAACAAGGCTCACTCCTTAACCACTTCATTGCTGCAGAGCTTGTTTTACAGGGGACTGGGCGATCGAGCTGTCAGGATACCACACGCTCCATTTATTCTATTAAACTACTTTAGCCTTTTCCTTCCAAAAATGATCAGTTACTGTATTACTACCACAATATAGAGCATTCAGTTGCTCTTTAAATAAGCCGTAATATCTCACTCTATGTATCACTCTCCTCCAGGACTCGCAGTAAGCAGCAAACCAAACTAACTGTTCTCCCTATTAATTAAACAGAATGTGGATGATGATGGTTGATAATCATTGTCTCCAGGACATTCCTCAAAAGATTTATTTTTCCATCTTTAGCTGTTCGTGTAATCACTGACTAGCTGTATATGTTTAAAAAGGTTAAAATATCGCAGGAGGAAAAAAGTGCACAACGTAAGATATGTATGACCTATGTACACCTCGCTAACTATTGTGTGAATATCTCTTGTTCATTTTGTAAATATAAATATAAATATATTGCAGGAGTACCTTACTAAGGAAGAGCAGAAAGGAGGGTGATGGACAGGAGAAGAGATGACGATGTCAGAAAGCATACAAGCAAACAGGGGGTTAAAAGACATCACAATGTTTATCCACTATTTAAACTAAAACAGTCATTTTATTATTCAGGATACGCCCATCACGGAGCTTCGCACAACCCCAATTGCATAATACAAAGTCAGGTTTCTTATTTTATCTCACATTCCAGGCATCTCAGTCATGCAAACAGCGACTGCCGCCATTCTAATATTATAGATATTAGAAATAAGGAAGTAGATCTGAAACGGGATTACACCTGGCAGGGACAAACATCACAGCCAGTTTTCATTGTATGTATTGGGGCTGATGCGAACTATGGTCATTGCTGCCGCCCAGGAGTCGTGGGAGTTTAAGCGCAGGACTTAGGTTTGTAAATATATTGCACAGTGAAGGAGTTTAAGCATGCGTGGATATATATATATATATATCCTAGCTATAAGATAAGGCCAGGGACTAATGAAAGTATTTAGAAAATTGGGCCGAATGGTTCTTATCTGCCATCACATTCTATGTTTCTATATCATATTCACTAGATTCGACATACGAGAAAGCTTTTAAGTTAAACAATGTCAAACATAACAGGTGCAGAGTCTGGGATTCAATCAATTATTGCCCGATATGTATTATCGGTAATATTGGTATCTCTATTGGCTGATACCAATGTTGCCGAAAATACAGAACAACAGGACTGCGGGCCCATTACAAGCCCAGCGGTCCCGGAGTGCCCGCAGAAGCTCTTACTCACCTTCCCAGTAGCTCCTTTCAGCTTCCTGTGTAAATCTCTTGAGTACCGCGGTCGTTAGAGTGTTGCCACGGGTTACCATGGAAACGCTCCGCGCGGCACGCTGGCCGTGAGATTTACACAGGGAGCTGAAGGGAGCTACTGGGAAGGTAAGTAAGAGCTTCCTGCGGGCCCCCACTGTACTTTCCATGCCACCGGACCACCAGGGAATGCTATATCCCTCCCTGGCCAACTAAGAAGCAGGGAGGGGGTGGGGAACTAGAAAAATAATAATATTTAAATATTTAAAATAAAATGAAATAAAAAATGCCCCCTCCCCCCAAATTACATACCTACAGAAACACACACACACTGCATTATATATACAAACACTATATAAACACACTACACAAACACAATGTATATAATGCAGTGTGTGTGTAGTATCTGTATAGTGAATGCAGTGTGTGTAGTGTGTATACAATGCACACTACATTATATACACACACTACACAAACTGCATTATATAAACACACTGCATTCACTACACACATACTACACAAACACACTGCATTATGTACACACAGTGTGTTTGTATAATGCAGTGTGTGTGTGTGTGTATAGTGAATGCAGTGTGTTTATATAATGTGCACACACACACACTGAATTATATAAACACAAACACACTGTATGTAATGCAGTGTGTGTATAAAATGCAGTGTGCATTATATAAAACATACTACACAAACACACTGCATTCACTATACACACACTTTGCATTTAGTATATATACACATACACACACACACACTGCATTCACTATACACACACACTACACAAACACACACTATATATATATATATATATATATATATATATATATATATACACACACACACACATTAATTATATAAACACTACACAAACACACACTGCATCCACTACACACACACACTACACAAATAGCTCCCCTGTCTAAACACACTGCATCCACTACATGTGGCATGTATATTTTGTGCATTTACCTTTAGAAATAGTTTATTTTTTCAAAATGGCAAATGTACAGAATATCGGTTAGTTATCGGCTAGTTCACAGGTTATCGGTATCAGCTCAAAAAAAAAATAAAAAAAAATCAATATCGGTCGATCCCTACTCCATAGTCAAGGATATGAGCGTAAACATTTCAATCCCTGCAGAGTCCGCAATAACAGCGTAAACCTTACAATCCCTACAGAGTCCAGGATCTGAGCGTAAAAACAACAAGCCATGCAGAGTCCGGAATCGGAGTGTAAACATTACAATCCCTGCAGAGTCCGGGATCAGAGCACAAACATTACAATCCCTGCAGAGTCCGGGATCAGAGCACAAACATTACAATCCCTGCAGAGTCCGGGATCAGAGCACAAACATTACAATCCCTACAGAGTCCGGGATCGGAGTGTAAACATTACAAGCCATGCAGAGTCTGGGATCGGAGTGTAAACATTACTATCCATGCAGAGTCTGGGATCTGAGCGTAAATGTAGCAGAAATAATATTTGGACATTACCCTTTATTCCCTCTACGGGCTCTTCGTCTCCGTACCCCTGTTATTTCGTTATGATTTTAACTCAGATTTTGCGTGGGACAGATCACCAGTGGTGTTTGGTCGTCGAGTGTATAAAAACTACAATCAGACACTTGATGATGTGAACACCGCTGGGACTTCCACCTCCGGTTATGTTTGTCAGAATTCATATGAACTGAGTGGAGTTCGGGGGGGAACAGACTCCTGAACAAGATATATAGGATGAGCTTATGCACGAATAGTATATTCGTTAGTTTTCGTATGTTTTGTACTCCCAAGAGAGACAGACCGCACAGCCTGATTTCATGGAACCTTTTTGGGCAGGCTCCTCGTGTGCGGTCAGTCTAAACTATACCCCAGTGACGTTTCAGCTGCACTTGTGGGATCCAAGCGCTTTTCGGATATGTTGGGCGCTCAGATCCAGGCTATCCAGGGATTTAGGACTTGAGGGGGTACCTTGTTTTTTGGGGTGTTATTAGTGTATATGTCCTGGACCTGAGAGTTAATATAATTATGTGGTGTATTTTATCTCAGTCTACTTTCAGGTCCAGTGGGGAATGCCCCTGGAATATGTATCTAGAAACCCCTTTTAAAAGGCAGTGTGTGGCTCCATTAAATCCCAGTTATACCCCCAGAGCCGAGTGTCATCCAGTTGCTAGGGAGGAGGTGGGAGATTCCTGGATTATTATACTGTGTTTGGCTGTCCCCTTGGAGTACTTTACTTGTTCAAGAGTATATTTTGGAGTAACCAGCGGAGGAGAGTCCATGCTAGGACTAGAGGTCTGCTACAGTAAACATTACAATCCTTGCAGAGTACGGGATCGGAGCGTAAACATTACAATCCCTGCAGAGTACGGGATCGGAGCGTAAACATTACAATCCCTGCAGAGTCTGGGATCTTAGCGTAAACATTACAATATCTGCAGAGTCCGGGATCTGAGAGTAAACATTACAATCTCTGCAGAGTTCAAAATCGGAGTGTAAACATTACAATCACTACAGTGCTCGGTATCTCAGCATAAACGTTACATTCCTTGCAGAGTCCAGGATGTCACTGTAAACGTTACATTCCTTGCAGAGTCCAGGATGTCACTGTAAACGTTACATTCCTTGCAGAGTCCAGGATGTCACTGTAAATGTTACAGTCCCTGCAGAGTCCAGGATGTCACTGTAAACGTTACATTCCTTGCAGAGTCCAGGATGTCACTGTAAATGTTACATTCCTTGCAGAGTCCAAGATGTCACTGTAAACGTTACATTCCTTGCAGAGTCCAGGATGTCACTGTAAATGTTACAGTCCCTGCAGAGTCCAGGATGTCACTGTAAACGTTACATTCCTTGCAGAGTCCAGGATGTCACTGTAAACGTTACATTCCTTGCAGAGTCCAAGATGTCACTGTAAACGTTACATTCCTTGCAGAGTCCAGGATGTCACTGTAAATGTTACAGTCCCTGCAGAGTCCAAGATGTTAACAACTTGCGTTGTGTGGGACCCTTTAATGCAATAATGTTTGGTTTCAAAAATGCCAACCTGTGTTACTTTCTAGCTCGGACAGCCAGCAGGCATATGTGTGAAGCAGGGATTGTACACGTCACCAGAGCTAGCCTTGCATCCCATGTAGTAACCAATTCAATGGACTAGAGTTAGAGTTTAATTGTTGTGTAACCCTGGACAGCCGATCCGTCCTCTTCTCACTGCCATCCATATCATTCACTGCGAAAAGGCAGAGTTTACAGTGCTGCTTCGTAACACTTCTAGTGACAGTCACTCAGACTGACACTAGAGAGTCCTGGGTCACTGCTGCACCATGTGCAGCGACCATGTTCAGTGTCTCCAAGCTCTGCATGGAGGCGCTGAATGTTCCTCATAGAGATTCATTCATTCATTTAATGCAGGGGTCCTCAAACTTTTTAAACAGGGGGCCAGATCACTGTCCCTCAGACACTGTTGGGAGACGGACTATATAGTTTGAAAAAAATATTTGAACTAATTCCTATACATACTGAAACAGACAGACATATACAGACACACACTAACATACATAGAGACACAAACACACAAACATACATACACTGACATCAGAGGCGACTCTCTAATTAGGCGATCTCCAGCCAATCAGAGCGTTGCAGTGGGTTACCATTCACTATGTGGTCTGCAGCTCTGCTTCTGGCGGAGCTACAGGCCGGAGAGACCACCGGACCACAGGGAGCCCAGGAGACATTTCAACCCCCTCCCCGACCCTGTCACCACCCCACACTAAGTCATCCCCTCTTATTCTGTCACCCCCTAACACGGTCACCCCCCTTAACACTGTGTCTTCCCTCCCCCCCGACACACACTATGTCACCCCCTCTCACTGTCACCTCACCCGGTCACTCCCCACACACCCTGTCACCGCCCTGTTACTCAGGTCACCTCACCCTCTCACTCTCCTCACACTATGCCACCCCCATCACCCACTGATGTCACCTCTCCGCACACTCTGGCACCCCCCCGCCACCGTTACCCTTTTACTCACCCTGTCACCCCTGAAGGCAATAATTATACACACCATCATAAAACACAGCTTCGCCATAAACTCAGTGCCAAAGGCCAGAGGCAGTAGACAAACATACACATGCTCAGAGAAACATACATACAGAAGCAAGGATACTCACTGTCAGACACACACTCTCAGGCACACACACAGGTAGACAATGCAACACACAGCCAGATAAATACAGTCAGAGAGCTCACAATGCAGCGGCACAGTGAGCCGCAACAATGCAAGCCGCTGAACGACAAACATACACACAGACAGACAGACATACATATACATACTGTGGCAAACCTAGCCACTTTTAGATTACATGGCTGTATCTGCAAAGGTTGTCTGTATAAGCCGCTGGACTGTTGTATTCTAATGTATGCCTGTACTGTTATATCATAAAGCATTCGTATGCTAGCATTCATGTGTTCGTTTCACGAACAGGGACTTTACCTGCTGTTCGTGAAACGAATAAAGTAACGAACAGGAGTCCACACACAGAGGGTCGTGTGGCTCCCATTAACTGAGTGCAACATTGTCGGCAGTTAATTGCGTTCCTAGGTGGCCGTCGTTCGACTACCGACCACCCGGCACACAGGTAGAAAATGCAACACACCTTCCTTTGTTCACCCAGTGGTGTTTGGTCGTCGAGCGTGTGGAACTAAAATCGGCTACTCAACGGCGCAAACACCGCTGGGCTTCCAGGCCGTTCGGGAGCTCCGGTCTTTCAATATTGTGTTTCCCCATCGGTGTTCGGTACTTTCAGGCGAACATGATGTTAAAGTGTATTTCGTGCGACGTTCGGTTATTTATGCTGGGATCGGAGCAGTATTCTCACGAAAGGTGTGCTCAGACCCCAGCTATCTACCAAACGGTCGTTTGGTCATATAAAATGAATAATGTACAAGTTATGCATTTTTAGGTAAAATGTGAGTTCTGCTGCCCGGAGGGGTAATCCACATAATGGGATATTTCAGTGGGAGTATCCCTCCCGGGCAGCAGTGCCTGATGGGAGAAATGTCCAGATTGTTAAGTCCCCCATGTAGTCCCCTACTGTATAACCCCTGCAATGTCAGTAGGGAAACCCCTTGCATGGGGACTTGCATAAATACTGTGACTTGTAAATAAAAGCTCAGTTGACTCCCAGAACTGTGTTTCATCCGGTTACTGGGGGATTTGGGATATTGCCTTACTTTTCAGCACTTTACTTTGGATTACCTTCTGTACCAGCGGAGATCTTGGAATTTAATATTGCAGCTCCGCTACACACAATGACATACATACACACACAGACCTACATACTGAAATACATACACAGAGACATACACACACACACACACTCTGACATACACGGTCTGTAGATTTGAGCAGATTTGAAAATATTCCCTCGAAAGTTACAGTTGCAGCTTGAATATTTTAGCCTAATTTTGCAATCTGGGTTTCAGATCACCAAAATTCACAGTTTAGCAAATAAAGCACAATTAATTTCCGTTGCCAGCGGCTGTTTGTATTGAATGAATTATGGAGCAGTAACAGGCAGTAGACACAGCCAATGTCCAAGGTAATAAAGCAAAGCTCGCTGCAGCCGTTCACTGGGAGAGTGAATACCATGTATGCGAAGGAATACATTGTAAGCTTACTTTTAGTTTCTGCAGTCTGTTCATTATGGGGAAACTATAAGCACTAGGAGTTAATCTTCCATACCTTGTCATCTTGTACGTGATCGTTATCTATGATCTTCATTGGTGGCGGAAGTGGGGTGTGCGATTCATCATCAGCTTCTTCATCCCAGCCTTTCTTACCCTTCTGAAATATACAAAATATCTCTGTGTTACAGCAGCACAAGACACCCCAAATCCACCAAGGGCACTGCTGTTCATGTACTGCCCATCAGCGTATCCAGTGCAATATAGCCAAAGATATATTTCCAAACATTACATCCCTACTGGGACATATAGAATGAGAGAAACCTGCCCCTTGTGGAGTACCATACCCTAATCACAGCCCATATAGAAAGAGGCGTATATCCACTACAAATACCTTCCCCTTGACACTGCCCCCTATAGAACAATGAGTATACCCCCTAAACACTGCCCATATAGAACAATGAGTATACCCCCTAAACACTGCCCATATAGAATAATGAGTATACCCCCTAAAGATGCCCCAATAGAATGAGGCGTACTTCCCCCCCAAACACTGCTCTCTATAGAATGCAGAGTAGCTCCCCCAAACACTGTGCTCTCTATAGAATGCAGAGTAGCTCCCCCAAACACTGCTCTCTATAGAATGCAGAGTAGCTCCCCCAAACACTGCTCTCTATAGAATGCAGAGTAGCTCCCCCAAACACTGTTCTCTATAGAATGCAGAGTAGCTCCCCCAAACACTGCTCTCTATAGAATGCAGAGTAGCTCCCCCAAACACTGCTCTCTATAGAATGCAGAGTAGCTCCCCCAAACACTGCTCTCTATAGAATGCAGAGTAGCTCCCCCAAACACTGTTCTCTATAGAATGCAGAGTACCTCCCCCAAACAATGGCCCATATTGAGTGAATTTTGTATCACAGAGCTCAACTACAAGGCAAAGCAAAGCAAAGCAATAAATCCTACCTCATCTGCGCTGTCTCCCTGTGGGGTGGTCTCATCTCCTGCTCGGGGGGATCCCAGATTTGGGCCTCCTCTTTTCTTTTGCTTTTTGATGTTTGCGTCAGCTTTGCCGCTGTTCAGCCGTCTCACGGGACTCGTCAGCCACTTTTTCAGAGTGTTTGTGGAACGTTTAGGGCCGGGGGAGCTCTGTATGGAGTTGAGAGATGGTTGAGGCTGCAGGTTAGCCACAGAGTCTGTCTTCCCTCCATTTTCTCCTGACGAAAATGCATCTGCAGAAAATAGAAACCGTGGCTGCCATTAGTATGTATGTGATGTACTACCCACAATTTTATAAAGATGCATAAAAAAATAAAAAAGAAGATTATATATCCATCCAAGAAGGCTGCACTCACCTGAACATGCTTACATTATAGGCTGCTGCTGGGGCCAAAACATACAAAATACAGAATCCAGCGCACTCACTTATTCACTAAACAATGATTTCAAATCTTAGAGTAATAGTTTTAGGCTAGCCTTAGGTTGTTAGAGTAGGACCTGCCAAGAATGGGGTACATTGATGTTGTGGCAGGCTTATGCAATGTATGATCATACACACACACACACACACACACACACACCAGCTGAAGCTCTGTTCTGTCCCTCTGCAGGGATAGTGTAAACGGTGCTCTTAGAAGGACACTAGATTGTTAAGTTATGCTATTGCAGTTTGCACAAAATACAACCAACAGTAAGGAAAACTCACTGTATTTAGAGTCAGGCTACAGAACATGGGAGGTTAGTGTGGCTAATTATTATGTTAATCTATACCAAAGCAGATTAGTGTCCTTCAGACTGTTTGCCTTGTACACATAGTGTAGCATGACGGAGCTGATAACATGAAGCTGCTGACCGACAGCCAAGTACAGCTGCAAAACTCCCTGGCTCTTCCTGGGGGCACAGAGAGAGCCCAGCCATGATGGAGATCGACGTGGTCCCTACAATGTGACACGACAAAATGAGATCATTAACCCGTTCACTGCCAGGGGGCAAGCCACAACACGCACTTCGAAGTCAATCATGACAACACACACACTTTTTTTTCCCTCCCCAATCTTTGTTTTTATTGAGGTGCATGTTGGCTCAGTACAGAAAGTAAAACAAGGGGTTAATGCATGAAAAACATACGTTATGCATAACTGGTTTATACAATTGTTGCATGTACTCCCAAGAATAACGGCCTCTTTTTTAATGAAAATTTTAACAGTAGTATTATCCAGGCTAAACAAGCTAAGCAATAAAGGTTTGCTTAACTAAGTCTGATACACAGCTGAATGTGACGTCGCTGGTATATCTAGGCATGGAAGTGAGTATCAGCGGCAAGCTAACAGGCTAATTTACCAACTCTAATCTTGACCCTCAGCTTATGTGAAGCAATGTACTTGCAACTAGTTTAGCTTTCGAAAAGGATTAACCCATTGCAGCAATCGACATGAGGAGGCTTGTGGGCTATGAGCCTATCTGATAACACAAATATATTTAGCTGAAAGATAAGCTTGAGAGGGACATGAGAAAAAGCTACCGAAAATAAAATATCGCCGTTTAAAATGGGCTAAAGAGTATATGTAAATGCTTGTTCCTATAAAGGAGCACGAGTTAAGTCGCATAGACAGAAGATATTATAGACATGGTGATTACATAGACAAATTATATCACGCACTAGACTTTTCTTCATATGGTAAGCTAACATGCATGTAACTGATATGCCTCGGACGTAGTACTAGTTAAAGCTAAACAGTTATGCAGTAAATGATGAGTAGAAGAGGCTTTTCTAATCTAAAGTGAGATCAATAAGACAACACACACTTCTATGTCAATCATGAATGCAGCTTTCAATGTGGCCAGTAATATGAATAAACCACAGCGGCCACGTGATGCCAGAACACCAATCTAAATAGGTCCACTAAAGAGACTTTTTACCCAAGACCTGGTTGCATCAATTTTAATTGACCAGAGATAACTATTGAAGATTTCTCGCTGGTGGCTCCCTCATTCCCACATTCTGAAAAGTGTCACCAAATCGTCAGTCAGTAACTTTAAAGGCCCATTGCGGTGAATACACACGTGAAACCCTGATACTTAGTTAGCGGCAGAGCCAGTGAGTGACAAAGTATTGTGTGAGCAACCCTAGCAATCACATATTTACATCAGATAATCACAATGTTACATATTATCAAAATAGGCCTCAATTTAATAAGCTTTCCAAAGAATTCAAAAAAACGGTTAGAAAAATATTCATTTATAAGTCATATATCTGCAGAAGTCACCATTATAGTCTATGTGGATATTTGTAGATATATTATTGGAAATGTATTGAAACATTTGGAAAACACAAAAGAAATTTAAAAACTAAATAAAAATCATAGATATAGTATGAAATCGATCTAAGAGGATTTTTTACCATCACTAAAAGTTGTCTGCCATTAAGACATGATCCCATGACTGCGTACAACTACATTCACAACATTCATAACATTCATAGGAACGACAAGCTCCCCACCGCACTCCTGGAGTTACAAACATTCCAGGAATAACAATATCCACTGCAGAGAGTTTCTGGATCCTGTATTTCAAGCCAGTACCAAAACATTTATTCCCTGAAATGAAGCAACAGAGCAGAAAGGGGACCGACCCAACCAAAACCAGGATGTTTATTGCAATGAAAAGAAAACACCCAACACATATTGTAGTGTAGAAGTTGTAACGGACCGTTTTGCACAAAAGGGAAAAAAAACGCTTAGACGATAATCCCCTTTCAGAGACAGGCACAGCTACTGTAGAATCACCAAAACTCACGAACTGAATACAAGTGAATGCTCCAAACTCCCGAACGGCATCCAAGTGAATGCTCCAAACACTCGAACTGCATACAAGGGAATGGTCCAAACACTCGAACTGCATACAAGGGAATGGTCCAAACACTCGAACTGCATACAAGTGAATGCTCCAAACTCTCGAACTGCATACAAGGGAATGCTCCAAACTCTCGAACTGCATACAAGGGAATGCTCCAAACTCTCGAACTGCATACAAGTGAATGCTCCAAACACTCGAACTGCATACAAGGGAATGGTCCAAACACTCGAACTGCATACAAGGGAATGGTCCAAACACTCGAACTGCATACAAGTGAATGCTCCAAACTCTCGAACTGCATACAAGTGAATGCTCCAAACTCCCGAACGGCATACAAGGGAATAAGGTAGCACTCCAAATACACGAACAGGAACCATACAAATTGCTGCTACCAGATGAACAGGAAAAGCTTCCAAGCGGCTTACACTCCTGGCAATCAGTCCTTAGCAGCATACAGTAAATCCCCCCAAAGACGAGACAGAGCTCTGTGTTGAGGGTCAAGCAGTGGTCTGTTTAATGAGGGCTAGCTGCCCAGTATTTATGCAGGTCTCCCACCTGGTGGACACTCCCCTAGGGGACCAAATGGGAGACTGTGACAAGGGACAGACAATTAGACAAATAGGACACACAGTCACAGTATCTCCCACAATGCATCCTGGCTTCCTCCCCTCTGCCTTGGGAGATAATTGGGAAGTAACTCAATTATCTCCCAAGACAAAGGCAAAACTCCATTACACATGTGGGGACACAAAACCAGTATTATACTTTAAAATACATAAAGTAACATTTACTACATAAAACACAGACATGTAACATATCCCCAGATAGCTCAGGTCTGAGTGCACATTATTAGGTGAATGGCACTCAGACCGCATGAATACAGTTTAATCGCCATGGAGCTAAAGTCTTTAAACAGTCAGTTTCATACGAATGGGCTCCATGGGATTCCTATCTGGGGTATAATACATTCGAACAAAAATACCGAACACCGGGCCGTTCGTGCACTTCCACCGAACAAGAAGGGAGGTCGGCGGCTCCAGCGGTGTTCGCGCAAAACTGTGTCCGATTTTAGTTCCATGAAAATAGAGGCGAACACCGCTGTGCATTCGTATGTTTAAAATGGCCGCGACCTCGTGTTCGGGATACGAATGGCGGCCACCCAGCATTCATCAATTAAGCTGCGGTTAACCGCAGCTTCAGGGAGGTTAATTGCCGGCACACTCCAGCTCCCAGGTGGTCTATTCATTCGTGCGGTTGTTCGGTAGATTGAAACTACCGAACAACCGGCAGAAAAGCACGAATACAGCTTTTCTGCAGGCAAAATAAAGTCTTTTAATAGGGGGCCATAGTCCAAAGGCAGCAGGCGAGCAACCAGGCTTCTCCAATGCAATGTGGCGAGATTGGTCTCGTCACAGAAGTGTATGTTCAAAACAGTAGGGGACCACCGCACCATCTCCCCCACCTTGTGTATGTGCTTGCAGATAATTCCATGTGGGTTAATAAACCCACATGTGTCACGCGTGTTCCATCCGACCAGACAGTAAAAGCTCTATGCTTCCTGCAGCACAGAAAGCTTGGCATTTTTCAGGACATCTTGTGAACACATTGGGGCAGAAACATTAAATATTGGCACCCAAGGGGGGACAGAGAGTACCGCCACCATGTCACAAACTGGGTCAGATCAGGATATTTGGAGGATTAAGATAAAATTATCCAAAAGGTCTTCTCAGCCCTATTATTTGATTCTATTCATCACTGAATAGGATATTGAAAATCACCTTTAACTTGGATAAACCATTTTTTCATAAGATGTTTACTTTTCTTTTAAATTAAGGGACACTATAGGCACCCAGACCACTTCAATTCATTGCAGTGGTCTGGGTGCACTGTTCCAGGTCCCTTAACCCTGCAGTGATAATTACTGCAGTTTGTAAGACACTCAGGGTTTACTCCAACTCTAGTGGCTGGGGACTTCTGGGATGTTACGTGACTTTTGGCCACCTGACGCTGGACGTCCTCATGTTATGCATGGGGGATGTCCAGCGTCACTCAAAATCCCATCCGAATGCATTGTATAGTGCTTTCATATGGGGAAATTCTAATGCGAGTGCGGCCGAACATATGCCTTTGGTCTCTCCCAGCTGATGTTGGCGCTGGACCTAGATAAGTGACAGAAGGGGTATTAAATCTCTTCTGCACCACAGGGGGAGGGACGGGGAAGCTATAGTTTCCCTCTAAAGATTCAGCACATATTAAAAATAAGGAGGATACAGAGAAACCGTTAGATTGATCAATGTATCTGACACTTTTCTGTCTACATTTCTGTGAATGTTTGGTGCAATTTATTAAAAGGTTTCAGGTTTAAATAAATCTGTTAATGGTTTTGCTAGTACAGCAATAAGCTCTTTTAATAGCTTTGGGTGTATTCCATCAGGCCCCATTGACTTATTTGTCTTTACTTTTGACAGTTGAAATAGAACCTCTTC
This sequence comes from Pelobates cultripes, assembly GCA_933207985.1. Classification (NCBI taxonomy): domain Eukaryota; kingdom Metazoa; phylum Chordata; class Amphibia; order Anura; family Pelobatidae; genus Pelobates; species Pelobates cultripes. The sequence continues at coordinate 3,784,835 of OW240918.1, forward strand.
CTCTGTAAACTCACGTGTAAAAAAAATGACTCATTTGTCCTTTTTCCTTACGGAAATGAATTTGAATGGACGTTATTTTTTTAGTGATAGATTTATGAATTTGTCCTGCCAGGAAATAGCAGGGATGTTTACAACAATGTACATTTGGTGGTCTTCTGATATGGAAATTACTGAAAAAGCACTTTTGAGATCACTTCAATAAATATAATCAATATAATGAAATTTAAAGGTCCCATTTCAGAACACTTTAAAACATATCCCCTGCCTGCCAAGCTGATAACAGTAATTGTCAGAGAGCGAAGAAGGAGGCACCTAGCTCCAGGTACCTACAGAGCGACTTGTGAATTTATAGGTTTAATTTCATTTTTCAGAATTGGTAAAAGGGCAGTTTAATGTTTATAATGTACTAGGTTGAAGGGGAGGTCCCTGAACTCCTGGCCAAACCTTTTGAGCAGTTTGACTAAAACCAGGAGTCCCAAGGCACTTGAGGCCCACTCCCTGCTTCTCTATTGCCAACATGAAAGTTCAATTTCTGTATTAACAATCTCAATTTCCACCATATTTCAACACCAGTCATTGGCTGAGAGCTGACCACACTTTCAGCTTCTCTTACGTTATCGGGTGGGCATGTTAATCTGCAGAGGTTTTCCCCCAAAGATGGGGCTCCGTGGCACTTATGCCTCCCAGCTTCCTTTCATGTCTGCAATGCCGTGTAGAGGAGGGGTGGTTGCGGTTAGAGTGAATAAGCCACTTTTTAAATACACTGAACAAAATTATAAATGCAACACTTTTGTTTTTGCCCCCCATTTTTCATGAGCTGAACTCAAAGATCTAAGACTTTTTCTATGTACACAAAAGGCATATTTCTTTCACTTATTCACAAATCTGTGTGTAGTGTGTGTGTGAGTGAAAGGAGCAGTGTGTGTGAGGGGTGCTGTATGTGCGTGAGTGGTGCAGTGTGAATGTGAAGGGTGAAGTGTGGGTGACAGGTGCAGTGTGTGTGGCGTTCTGTGCTTTTGTGAGGGGCAGTGTGTGTGTGAGAGGGTTATAGTGTGTGTTTGTGTGTGAATGGTGCTATGTGTGTAGCTGGGCAGTGTGTGTGTATGAGAGGGGTATAGTGTGTGTTTGTGTGTGAAGGGTACTGTGTGTGTGTGGCGTACTGTGCTTGTGTGAGAGGGCAGTGTGTGTGTGTGTGTGAGAGAGCAGTATAGTGTATTTTTGTGGGTGAGGTGCAGTGTGTGTGTGGCGTTCTGTGCTTGTGTGAGGGGCAGTGTGTGTGTGAGAGGGGTACAGTTTGTGTGTGAAGGGTGCATAGGGTCTATGCTGTGTGTAGATGGGTGAGATGTGAAAAAAATCAATCTTAATGTTTCCCCCTCCCTTCTTCTTACCTTTTACCAGGGAGGGGGTCATAATGCTGCAAGCGATGGTGGTCCAGTGGTGGTATGTCCACTTTAGCCTGCAGCTCCTCCGGCTGCAGGCGGATTCTCCTGTCCTCCTGCGAGCACAGCACTGTATTGGAGCGTTGCCATGGTAACACACTGCAACGCTCCGACCAGCCTGCTCGCGGGAGGAACACAGAGAAGATATTTGATCTCCTCACCAGCCCGAGAGGGCTTACAGCAAGGCTGGCTCAGCATGGGCCGTCAGGCGAGATTAAAGGATCTCCCCTCTGGCCTTGATCCATGACCATCGAGGCCCACTGGGATGTTTTCTGCAGAACCCACCACTGCCCACCTGAAAACCCAAATGCCCACTTGTGTGCGGTATGGACCAGGTTGACCTCTGGTCTAGAGTTTGCAAAGTGCCCACAATGCCACCAATTTTCGAGGACAATTAAACATTTTAAACACACAGAACCAGAAGTAGATACCTGATGAAACCGCCAAATAAAGGAAAACAGTTATATAGAAAGAGTAGTAGATACCTGGAATAGCCTTCCAGTGGGAACAGTAACAGTAATATAGAAAGGGTAGTAGATACCTGGAATATCCTTCCAGTGGGAGCAGTAACAGCGATATAGAAAGGGTAGTAGATACCTGGAATAGCCTTCCAGTGAGAGCAGTAACAGTGATATAGAAAGGGTAGTAGATACCTGGAATAGCCTTCCAGTGGGAGCAGTAAAAGCCAACAGTGATATAGAAAGGGTAGTAGATACCTGGAATAGCCTTCCAGTTTAAGCAGTAAAGACTAACAGTGATCTAGAAAGGTTAGTCGATAACGTGAGCTGCCTTCTAGTGGAAGAGGTAAAAAAGTCAACAATGATATAGAAAGGGTAGTATATACATGGAATGGTCTTCCAGTGGGAGAAGTAACAGTGATATAGAAAGGGTAGTAGATACCTGGAATAACCTTCCAGTGGGCGCAGTAACAGTGATATAGAAAGGGTAGTATATACATGGAATAGCCTTCCAGTGGAAGCAGTAACAGTGATATAGAAAGGGTAGTAGATACCTGGAATAGCCTTCCATTGGGAGCAGTAACAGTGATATAGAAAGGGTAGTAGATACCTGGAATAGCCTTCCAGTGGGAGCAGTAAAAGCCAACAGTGAAATAGAAAGGGTAGTAGATACCTGGAATAGCCTTCCAGTTTAAGCAGTAAAGACTAACAGTGATCTAGAAAGGTTAGTCGATAACGTGAGCTGCCTTCTAGTGAAAGAGGTAAAAAAGTCAACAATGATATAGAAAGGGTAGTATATACATGGAATGGTCTTCCAGTGGGAGAAGTAACAGTGATATAGAAAGGGTAGTAGATACCTGGAATAACCTTCCAGTGGGCGCAGTAACAGTGATATAGAAAGGGTAGTATATACATGGAATAGCCTTCCAGTGGAAGCAGTAACAGTGATATAGAAAGGGTAGTAGATACCTGGAATAGGCTTCCAGTGGGAGCAGTAACAGTGATATAGAAAAGGGTAGTAGATACCTGGAATGGTCTTCCAGTGGGAGAAGTAACAGTGATATAGAAAGGGTAGTAGATACCTGGAATAACCTTCCAGTGGGCGCAGTAACAGTGATATAGAAAGGGTAGTATATACATGGAATAGCCTTCCAGTGGAAGCAGTAACAGTGATATAGAAAGGGTAGTAGATACCTGGAATAGGCTTCCAGTGGGAGCAGTAACAGTGATATAGAAAAGGGTAGTATATACATGGAATGGTCTTCCAGTGGAAGCAGTAAGTGAAATAAGGAATACTATGGATGCATATAAAAGATATCCTAAAGACTAAAATCAGCCTGAGGCTTTATAATGTGCTGGCACAGTGTGTTTGTATGTGATTCACAGTAGAGGTACTGCCCGACTGTTTGCACACAGAATGCACTGGGGGGAAACACAGAGAGTGTCCAATACCCAGACTATGCCTCGTTACTCCTGTTCTGAGACTTGACAAAGCATTTATTGTTCAGATTAGACACTGACTTCTCGGACATGAAGCACCACGTGAATTTGTAAATCCTCTGTTCTGGAATTGGGATTAAATACACAGCTAGAATACAAAGTTTTTAGATGACGCTTTCATGGTGGTATGTTAAATGCAGGTAAAAGCAAAGAACCTCCTGCCGTGTCGGTTACTGGAAATGTAATCATTAGAATTTACATTTTAATAGAGACAGTTATACATCTACACTAATTTTTTTTAATTGTACAAATAGTACAAAAAATATAGAGTGAAGTAATAAATCCTTTATAGTATTTCCTTTTTACTACACTTTGCCGTTTTATAACTACCCTGAAAAAACGTAGGTTGTGCTTGTTCAGAGACTGCGATGTAAAAAAATCACACAACTAAATACTATTTCTTGGCTAAAAGGAATTCTGAGACCAACCAGGGAAGAGGTAGAACGGTAATAAAGACATGCATTTAGATTTCCTAGAAGAAAAGAAACACGAATTCGCATTAGGTGGACAGGCAACTAGCAGATCAGTTTCACAGAAAGGGGAGCAGAAGGAATTTGTGGGTGATTATTAGATTTAGCCGCTGGGTGAGTGACCGTGTTGGCACTGCCCGCTGGGCACTATGGAAAGCCCCCACGAGGACACTTGGTGTACGGTGCGAGCTGATAGATGACTCAGCGCATTGTCCATGTGTAACGACTGATATCGAGAGACAGAAAGGCTCTTCAATCTATTGGCACGGTTATATACGCCTATCTACTCTCACTAGCCCTACTAACTCTTTCATTGCCAGAGGGGCATTAGCAAAGGTTAGGATTTTAAAACCCCTACAAAGCTTGGATTTTGCCCCCTGCTGAAGGTAGGTATTCTCTGTACTGCAGGAACCGGTTTTTCACGTTTCCCCGCTGCTGCGAATTTACTGAAACTAGCTTCATTAAGAAATATTAAAAATAATTGAAATCCTCTGATTATCTGGTGTGTGGGTTAATGTGAGAACAAAAAAAATACAAGCAAAAATATAATTATAAAAACCTTAATGGCAAATACAGCCACTAGCAATGGAATCCCAGCACTAAGAGTTCTAGCATGGATGTGACTACATGGGGGGTCCAGTGATGGATAACACGGTAACAGGGAATACAATATATATATCCCAGTCAGGATGGAACGTTCCAATCATGGATAACAGGGAATACAATGTATATATCCCAGTCAGGATGGAACGTTCCAATGATGGATAACAGGGAATACAATGTACATATCCCAGTCAGGATGGAACGTTCCAATGATGGATAACAGGGAATACAATGTATATATCCCAGTCAGGATGGAACGTTCCAATGATGGATAACAGGGAATACAATGTATATATCCCAGTCAGGATGGAACGTTCCAATGATGGATAACAGGGAATACAATATATATATCCCAGTCAGGATGGAACGTTCCAATGATGGATAACAGGGAATACAATGTATATATCCCAGTCAGGATGGAACGTTCCAATGATGGATAACAGGGAATACAATGTATATATCCCAGTCAGGATGGAACGTTCCAATCATGGATAACAGGGAATACAATGTAAATATCCCAGTCAGGATGGAACGTTCCAATGATGGATAACAGGGAATACAATGTACATATCCCAGTCAGGATGGAACGTTCCAATGATAGATAACAGGGAATACAATGTACATATCCCAGTCAGGATGGAACGTTCCAATGATGGATAACAGGGAATACAATGTATATATCCCAGTCAGGATGGAACGTTCCAATGATGGATAACAGGGAATACAATGTATATATCCCAGTCAGGATGGAACGTTCCAATGATGGATAACAGGGAATACAATGTAAATATCCCAGTCAGGATGGAACGTTCCAATGATGGATAACAGGGAATACAATGTACATATCCCAGTCAGGATGGAACGTTCCAATGATGGATAACAGGGAATACAATGTACATATCCCAGTCAGGATGGAACGTTCCAATGATGGATAACAGGGAATACAATGTACATATCCCAGTCAGGATGGAACGTTCCAATGATGGATAACAGGGAATACAATGTATATATCCCAGTCAGGATGGAACGTTCCAATGATGGATAACAGGGAATACAATGTAGATATCCCAGTCAGGATGGAACGTTCCAATGATGGATAACAGGGAATACAATGTAGATATCCCAGTCAGGATGGAACGTTCCAATGATGGATAACAGGGAATACAATGTAGATATCCCAGTCAGGATGGAACGTTCCAATGATGGATAACAGGGAATACAATGTAGATATCCCAGTCAGGATGGAACGTTCCAATCATGGATAGCAGGGAATACAATGTATATATCCCAGTCAGGATGGAACGTTCCAATGATGGATAACAGGGAATACAATGTATATATCCCAGTCAGGATGGAACGTTCCAATCATGGATAGCAGGGAATTCCAATATATACACACACACAAGCAAGGATGGAACGTTCCAATCACGGATAGCAGGGAATTCCAATATATACACACACACACAAGCAAGGATGGAACGTTCCAATGATGGATAACAGGGAATACAATGTATATATCCCAGTCAGGATGGAACGTTCCAATGATGGATAACAGGGAATACAATGTACATATCCCAGTCAGGATGGAATGTTCCATTGATGGATAACGGGGAATACAATGTAGATATCCCAGTCAGGATGGAACGTTCCAATGATGGATAACAGGGAATACAATGTAGATATCCCAGTCAGGATGGAACGTTCCAATCATGGATAGCAGGGAATACAATGTATATATCCCAGTCAGGATGGAACGTTCCAATGATGGATAACAGGGAATACAATGTATATATCCCAGTCAGGATGGAACGTTCCAATCATGGATAGCAGGGAATTCCAATATATACACACACACAAGCAAGGATGGAACGTTCCAATCACGGATAGCAGGGAATTCCAATATATACACACACACAAGCAAGGATGGAACGTTCCAATGATGGATAACAGGGAATACAATGTAGATATCCCAGTCAGGATGGAACGTTCCAATGATGGATAACAGGGAATACAATGTAAATATCCCAGTCAGGATGGAACGTTCCAATGATGGATAACAGGGAATACAATGTACATATCCCAGTCAGGATGGAACGTTCCAATGATGGATAACAGGGAATACAATGTACATATCCCAGTCAGGATGGAACGTTCCAATGATGGATAACAGGGAATACAATGTACATATCCCAGTCAGGATGGAACGTTCCAATGATGGATAACAGGGAATACAATGTATATATCCCAGTCAGGATGGAATGTTCCAATGATGGATAACAGGGAATACAATGTAGATATCCCAGTCAGGATGGAACGTTCCAATGATGGATAACAGGGAATACAATGTACATATCCCAGTCAGGATGGAACGTTCCAATGATGGATAACAAGGAATACAATGTACATATCCCAGTCAGGATGGAACGTTCCAATGATGGATAACAGGGAATACAATGTATATATCCCAGTCAGGATGGAATGTTCCAATGATGGATAACAGGGAATACAATGTACATATCCCAGTCAGGATGGAACGTTCCAATGATGGATAACAGGGAATACAATGTATATATCCCAGTCAGGATGGAACGTTCCAATGATGGATAACAGGGAATACAATGTATATATCCCAGTCAGGATGGAACGTTCCAATGATGGATAACAGGGAATACAATGTACATATCCCAGTCAGGATGGAACGTTCCAATGATGGATAACAGGGAATACAATGTATATATCCCAGTCAGGATGGAACGTTCCAATGATGGATAACAGGGAATACAATGTACATATCCCAGTCAGGATGGAACGTTCCAATGATGGATAGCAGGGAATTCCAATATATACACACACACAAGCAAGGATGGAACGTTCCAATGATGGATAACAGGGAATACAATGTACATATCCCAGTCAGGATGGAACGTTCCAATGATGGATAACAGGGAATACAATGTACATATCCCAGTCAGGATGGAACGTTCCAATGATGGATAACAGGGAATACAATGTACATATCCCAGTCAGGATGGAACGTTCCAATCATGGATAACAGGGAATACAATGTATATATCCCAGTCAGGATGGAACGTTCCAATGATGGATAACAGGGAATACAATGTATATATCCCAGTCAGGATGGAACGTTCCAATGATGGATAGCAGGGAATTCCAATATATACACACACACAAGCAAGGATGGAACTTTCCATTGGGTGTTCATAGTGAATCATTTTATACTTGTCCCTGTAACAGAGCACCTGTACATGTTCGGAGTACCTCCGTCAATCATCCTCCTGTTCCTGCAATATACTGTCAGATATTATAGCAGCTCACCCCAACATCAGCAGAGACTTGATGAAGGGTGAATCGAAGTATACTTTATTGATACAACTTACACATGTTTATACGCAGCCATAAATACTACAAATGTGTACTGAATCGTCAGGGGGGTGATCCATGCACTAGAATACAGTTCCCTCCCTGGACCAATCTGTCTGGGCCAAGAACCATTCATAATATCAGTTCAGGCTAATAACAAAATTTTACACCCATTGTTTTCTCTTCAGACATGAGTGCCAGAGAATCCGAGCCCCAAAACTTCCTTCTCCAACGCAGCACCCTCACACACCAAGGATGCAGGGATAAGACGTCCACTCATCAATCGACAGTATTAACAGCACCGGATCAGAGGTAACCAGCCCAAGAAACAGCAAGTTAAAAGGTTCCCTGGCACAGCCTGATCTGGCACAGAGTTCTAGGTAGATTTGTGGAGTTTCAGGAGCCCCAGGGAGGTGGTGTGTGGCAGAAATGCCTCTGCCACATGTTTTTGGAGGGGCCTGCTTGCCAGCCTCTTGCCAAAAGACTATGGGCCCTTTAAAAACATATGTACTTTTGTACTCAGAGAACTATGTGTCGTCTGGTTACAGGGAGGGAAAAGGGCTAATCACTGTTCCAGTGCAGAGGATTCAACGGGGAAAGTCCTTGTAAGGATTAGAACTCTCAGGACTGGCGTCCAATGCCTGGGGGCGAGAGCAAGTTCCCAATTCGACTCCAGGTGTGAGAGGTTCTAGGACCCCAGAAAAGCCACGGCGACTGTGGGCAGAAGTGCTGTGGTTTGTCCCTTGTTCCAGTTAGGAAGTGGTCCTCGGTGGGGGTACCCAGCCAGGGGTACAGAGAGCTGTGTTACATAGTTTCAAGATATCCCCCAGATACCTCCTCACCTTCCCAGCATCCTCAATGAAGAGCACTCTGACTGGTCACCAGGGGAAAGAGTAACACTATTTCACCGGATAGCAGCACAGTTCGGACCAGAGAGTCTCAGGTTGTCTCCTAGTCAGACGCTAAATAGGCGAATAAATCCAGGCGACCCACTCACCACAGTGACAAATATCTCTGTTGGTGTTTTTAGAGAGTCCGTAGGCTGCCCATCTACCAATCCCCAACTCCTCCTGTGTTTGTCTAAGGTTGCATTGTCTCCGACGTATTGTAGCAGTCTTTTAATTGGACCCATGGACAGCACTACAGATTGTTTTTGTATTTTATAAATAAAATATAATAATGGATATCATCTGTTATTTTACTTCTGTAATAAAACCACCAACATAAATATTTTGGAAGTTGAAGTAAAAACTTTATAAAGCATGGAGGATTCAATGCAGTAGGAATATCCTGACCTGAGAATGAATACGCAGATACCACCCCCAGGTTAGCCCCCCCATATTGAGAATTTTAACAAAAGATTATTCCATTTGTTAGATCTTTGTTAGATCAGGTTTGATCAACAATTTTTTTCGTTAGATCTACTCTAAAATATGCGATATTAACAATCATTGTCAGGGGGGGCTAACCCGTAGCCAGCCCCCCCTCAACAAAAATTTGGAGAAAATGTTGTTGATTATGATAGCTCTACGTTAGATCAGGTTTGATCAGGCAAAATTTTTGTTTGATCTAGTCTAATTACTGAGATATTGCATATATAATTAGGGGGGGCTGGCCCCCCCTCAACTGAAATTTGGACAAAATGTTACTGATTTTGGTAGCTATTCGTTAGATCAGGTTTGATCAACTGTTTTTTTCGTTAGATCTATCACGCAAGAGGCGGTATTCCCTACTTAACTTTGTGGGCGTGACTACGGGTTAGCCCCCCCTCAAGTGAAATTTGAATTTTTTTTTATTGATTTTGGTAGCTATTCGTTAGATCAGGTTTGATCAACTATTTTTTTCGTTAGATCTATCACGCAAGAGGTGGTATTCACTACCTAACTTTGTGGGCGTGACTACAGGTTAGCCCCCCCTCAAGTGAAATTTGAATTTTTTTTTATTGATTTTGGTAGATATTCGTTAGATCAGGTTTGATCAACTGTTTTTTTCGTTAGATCTATCACGCAAGAGGCGGTATTCACTACCTAACTTTGTGGGCGTGACTACGGGTTAGCCCCCCCTCAAGTGAAATTTGAATATTTTTTTTATTGATTTTGGTAGATATTCGTTAGGTCAGGTTTGATCAACTGTTTTTTTCGTTAGATCTATCACGCAAGAGGCGGTATTCACTACTTAACTTTGTGGGCGTGACTACGGGTTAGCCCCCCCTCAAGTGAAATTTGAATTTTTTTTTATTGATTTTGGTAGATATTCGTTAGGTCAGGTTTGATCAACTGTTTTTTTCGTTAGATCTATCACGCAAGAGGCGGTATTCACTACCTAACTTTGTGGGCGTGACTACGGGTTAGCCCCCCCTCAAGTGAAATTTGAATTTTTTTTCATTGATTTTGGTAGCTATTTGTTAGATTAAGTAAGATCAACTGTTTTTTTCCGTAAGATCTATCACGCAAAAGGCGGTATTTCACAATCTTATTTTAATTTTGCACATAAATACCAGTAAATTTTCATATCAAGCCACAGGTGACATCATAATTTAGGAATTTGCTTGGATTTGCTAACACAATGTGTAGATCATTTTCAATATTTTTTTTTTATTCTCTACATGCACAGTATTGAGGTGATAAAGTCCAGCATATGCCCAGCCTGAACTTATTAGTGATATTTGAATACAGTTGCAAGAAAAAGTATGTGAGCCCTTTGGAATGATATGGATTTCTGCACAAATTGGTCATAAAATGTGATCTGATCATCATCTAAGTCACAACAATAGACAATCAGTCTGCTTAAACTAATAAAACACAAAGAATGAAATGTTGCCATGTTTTTATTGAACACACCATGTAAACATCCACAGTGCAGGTGGAAAAAGTATGTGAACCCCTAGACTAATGACATCTCCAAGAGCTAATTGGAGTGAGATGTCAGCCAACTGGAGTCCAATCAATGAGATGAGATTGGAGGTGTTGGTTACAGCTGCCCAGGTCAGGAGTAATTCTTGACCATTCCTCTTTACAGAACTGTTTCAGTTCAGCAATATTCTTGGGATGTCTGGTGTGAATCGCTTTCTTGAGGTCATGCCACAGCATCTCAATCGGGTTGAGGTCAGGACTCTGACTGGGCCACTTCAGAAGGTGTATTTTCTTCTGTTTAAGCCATTCTGTTGTTGATTTACTTCTATGCTTTGGGTCATTGTCCTGTTGCAACACCCATCTTCTGTTGAGCTTCAGCTGGTAGACAGATGGCCTTAAGTTCTCCTGCAAAATGTCTTGGGAATTTGGGAATTCATTTTTCCTTCGATGATAGCAATCCGTCCAGGCCCTGACGCAGCAAAGTAGCCCCAAACCATGATGCCCCCACCACCATACTTCACAGTTGGGATGAGGTTTTGATGTTGGTGTGCTGTGCCTCTTTTTCGCCACATATAGTGTTGTGTGTTTCTTCCAAACAACTCAACTTTGGTTTCATCTGTCCACAGAATATTTTGCCAGTACTGCTGTGGAACATCCAGGTGCTCTTGTGCAAACTGTAAACGTGCAGCAATGTTTTGTTTGGACAGCAGTGGCTTCCTCTGTGGTATCCTCCCATGAAATCCATTCTTGTTTAGTGTTTTACGTATTGTAGATTCGCTAACAGGGATGTTAGCATTTGCCAGTGACTTTTGTAAGTCTTTAGCTGACACTCTAGGATTCTTCTTCACCTCATTGAGCAGTCTGCGCTGTGCTCTTGCAGTCATCTTTACAGGACGGCCACTCCTATGGAGAGTAGCAGCAGTGCTGAACTTTCTCCATTTATAGACAATTTGTCTTACCGCGGACTGATGAACAGCAAGGCTTTTGGAGATACTTTTATAACCCTTTCTAGCTTAATGCAAGTCAACAGTTCTTAATCGTAGTTCTTCTGAGAGCTCTTTTGTGCGAAGCATCATTCACATCAGGCTATGCTTCTTGTGAAAAGCAAACCCAGAACTGGTGTGTGTTTTTTATAGGTCAGGGCAGCTGTAACCAACACCTCCAATCTCATCTCATTGATTGGACTCCAGTTGGCTGACATCTCACTCCAATTAGCTCTTGGAGATGTCATTAGTCTAGGGGTTCACATACTTTTTCCACCTGCACTGTGGATGTTTACATGGTGTGTTCAATAAAAACATGGCAACATTTCATTCTTTGTGTTTTATTAGTTTAAGCAGACTGATTGTCTATTGTTGTGACTTAGATGATGATCAGATCACATTTTATGACCAATTTGTGCAGAAATCCATATCATTCCAAAGGGCTCACATACTTTTTCTTGCAACTGTATTCAAATATCACTAATAAGTTCAGGCTGGGCATATGCTGTACTTTATCACCTCAATACTGTGCATGTAGAGAATTAAAAAAAAAATATTGAAAATGATCTACACATTGTGTTAGCAAATCCAAGCAAATTCCTAAATTATGATGTCACCTGTGGCTTGATATGAAAATTTACTGGTATTTATGTGCAAAATTAAAATAAGATTGTGAATACCGCCTTTTGCGTGATAGATCTTACGGAAAAAAACAGTTGATCTTACTTAATCTAACAAATAGCTACCAAAATCAATGAAAAAAAATTCAAATTTCACTTGAGGGGGGGCTAACCCGTAGTCACGCCCACAAAGTTAAGTAGTGAATACCGCCTCTTGCGTGATAGATCTAACGAAAAAAAACAGTTGATTAAACCTGATCTAACGAATAGCTACCAAAATCAATTAAAAAAATGTCAAATTTCACTTGAGGGGTGGCTAACCCGTAGTCACGCCCACAAAGTTAAGTAGTAAATACCGCCTCTTGCGTGATAGATCTATCGAAAAAAACAGTTGATCAAACCTGATCTAACAAATATCTACCAAAATCAATAAAAAAAAAAATTCAAATTTCACTTGAGGGGGGGCTAACCCGTAGTCACGCCCACAAAGTTAAGTAGTAAATACCGCCTCTTGCGTGATAGATCTATCGAAAAAAACAGTTGATCAAACCTGATCTAACAAATATCTACCAAAATCAATAAAAAAAAAAATTCAAATTTCACTTGAGGGGGGGCTAACCCGTAGTCACACCCACAAAGTTAGGTAGTGAATACCGCCTCTTGCGTGATAGATCTAACGAAAAAAATAGTTGATCAAACCTGATCTAACGAATAGTTACCAAAATCAATTAAAAAAAATTCGAATTTCACTTGAGGGGGGGCTAACCCGTAGTCACGCCCACAAAGTTAAGTAGTGAATACCGCCTCTTGCATGATAGATCTAACGAAAAAAACAGTTGATCAAACCTGACCTAATGAATATCTACCAAAATCAATAAAAAAATATTAAAATTTCACTTGAGGGGGGGCTAACCCGTAGTCACGCCCACAAAGTTAGGTAGTGAATACCGCCTCTTGCGTGATAGATCTAACGAAAAAAACAGTTGATCAAACCTGATCTAACGAATATCTACCAAAATCAATAAAAAAAAATTCAAATTTCACTTGAGGGGGGGCTAACCTGTAGTCACGCCCACAAAGTTAGGTAGTGAATACCGCCTCTTGCGTGATAGATCTAACGAAAAAAACAGTTGATCAAACCTGATCTAACGAATAGCTACCAAAATCAGTAACATTTTGTCCAAATTTCAGTTGAGGGGGGGCCAGCCCCCCCTAATTATATATGCAATATCTCAGTAATTAGACTAGATCAAACAAAAATTTTGCCTGATCAAACCTGATCTAACGTAGAGCTATCATAATCAACAACATTTTCTCAAAATTTTTGTTGAGGGGGGGCTGGCTACGGGTTAGCCCCCCCTGACAATGATTGTTAATATTGCATATTTTAGAGTAGATCTAACGAAAAAAATTGTTGATCAAACCTGATCTAACAAAGATCTAACAAATGGAATAATCTTTTGTTAAAATTCTCAATATGGGGGGGCTAACCCGGGGGTGGTTACGCAGATCCTTAAAATGTGTTTAAATTTCATGCCATCAAAACATGCAGACACTGACAGCACAGGGGGCACCAGAGAAACACATTTGTTACACATTATGGAGTGTAAAAGGTCAAACATTCCAAAAAGCAGGGCTGAGATTGGCATTTATTACACTCTGGTTCTCATTAAGACTCACTGGGTACAGTTACACTTAAAAAGGTAAGAAATGTATACACCCTGAGCAGGTAATGAATACATACACTCCACCACTCTCCAGAGAATAGAGCAGCATGCGTCCCTCCCCAGGGTGGGTATATTATATGTAAAAATATAATGCAGCCTGTGCCCCTCCCCAGGGTGGGTATATTATATATAAAAATATAATGCAGCCTGTGCCCCTCCCCAGGGTGGGTATATTATATATAAAAATATAATGCAGCCTGTGCCCCTCCCCAGGGTGGGTATATTATATATAAAAATATAATGCAGCCTGTGCCCCTCCCCAGGGTGGGTATATTATATATAAAAATATAATGCAGCCTGTGCCCCTCCCCAGGGTGGGTATATTATATATAAAAATATAATGCAGCCTGTGCCCCTCCCCAGAGAATACAAGGTCTGTTTAAAAAGCATCCAGCCATGTAATATGAAAATTAGACATTTATTGAAGAAGATCCATTGTACATGGGACAAGGACGCCTCAATCCCTTTAAAGTAGGACCTTGGGACCTCACACAGTTCTCCCAGCGACTCTTCCACTGTTTAAAACACTCTGCAAAATCCTTTGTTGGATTCGCCATCAGCTGCTTCATCGTATTTATCTGAATCTCATTGATGGTCTGAAATCGCTTCACTTTCAATGGGGATATTAGTTTTGGGAAAAGCCAGAAGTCGCAGGGCGACAAATCTTTCCACAGATTCTTGACCATTTTTGAAGCATTTGTGCCACAGTTATTTATGCTGCACTCATTGCATCGCCCCCGAAAGCCTTCTGAATCATCCGGAGAGAAACGTTCAAGCTTGATGCAAAATTTGCAGCAGATTCCATGCTCTACTCGCTCAATAAATTTAAATGAGATGGCCACATTGTACACATGCTCACTCATTGGCGTCTAGCGCCCCCAGTGACTAGTACAGTGATGTCATCGTTGTTTACACATGTGCATTCCAGTCCACTCTCCTTGGCAGGTTTCATCAATGTCACACAAACCATTCTTGTTATATTAACAATGACTGGACTTTTCTGGACAGATCTCGTGTGTATATGTATTCCACAAGTTACATATGCCAGCTTGCGCCCCTCCTCAGGGTACATACGCCAGCCTCGTGCCCCTCCCCCAGGGTACATACGGCAGCTTACGCCCCTTCCCCAGGGTACATATGGCAGATTGCGCCCCTTCCCCAGGGTACCTACGGCAGATTGCGCCCCTTCCCCAGGGTACCTACGGCAGATTGCGCCCCTTCCCCAGGGTACCTACGGCAGATTGCGCCCCTTCCCCAGGGTACATACGGCAGATTGCGTCTCTTTTCCAGGGCTAAATACAGCAGGAAGCACCTAAGCGTGTAGAGCAGACCAGAATGAACATAAAACTTTCTCCAGTCAGTCAGGAACAGGCAGCCTAAATAGGGCCACATGCTGCGAAATCCCATCATGCTCAGCCCAAGGCGATTTCTTCTTTTCATTAGTTCATGTATGCAAATTGTGGATATTTTTGACAGAGTGCATCGTGCTTGTTGGTAATTATGGATAATCTTTTCAGAGGTTTTAAATAAAAAACGGATATTCAAAGCTTTAATTGTGAACTATAATCTTTTAAAGAGTTTATGATTATCAGATTGATTTTATTAATACCGCTTAATGCGTGCTAACCATGAAAATCCTCACACTTCTTTCTATCTCGCTGAATATACCGCACAGTGCGCACACAGTGAGTCATATGCGTGTATACCGCACAGAGCGCACACAGTGAGCCATACGCGTGTATACCGCACACAGTGAGCCATACGTGTGTATACCGCACAAAGCGCACACAGTGAACCATACGTGTGTATACCACACAGAGCGCACACAGTGAGCCATACGTGTGTATACCGCACACAGTGAGCCATACGTGTGTATACCACACAGAGCGCACACAGTGAGCCATACGTGTGTATACCGCACAGAGCGCACACAGTGAGCCATACGCATGTATACCACACAGAGCGCACACAGTGAGCCATACGCGTGTATACCGCACAGAGCGCACACAGTGAGCCATACGCGTGTATACCGCACAGAGCGCACACAGTGAGCCATACGCGTGTATACCGCACAGAGCGCTCACAGTGAGCCATACGTGTGTATACCGCACAGAGCGCACACAGTGAGCCATACGTGTGTATACACCGCACAGAGCACACAGGTGTATACACCACAGAGAGCCATACATGGGACATTTAACTGGGATACCCTGCGAGCTGCTAGTAGTAGGGCCAGTTCTAGCTTTGCAGGTATTTGGGGAGTGTCCCCCGCTGCAAGTTTAACACACAAACATTTCTAAGCTTAGCATTACTCAAATAGATTGCATATTTACACACATTTTAAAGCCATGTGTACAAATTCCAAGGTCATGTCCGTGAAGAAGTCACATTACGTCCCATGACTGTAGCATAAAAACGGCACAGCACCAACATTAGATGTAGTAAAGGACAGTGTGACACTCCAGGCTCCCACACAAGTTAGGTGCACTGTGTAGGTTAGGTTACAGTTATACTGGGTGGGTTTATATTATTAAAGGGACACTCCAGGCTCCCGCACACGTTAGGTGCACTGTGTAGGTTAGGTTACAGTTAGTTATACTGGGTGGGCTTATATTATTAAAGGGACACTCCAGGCTCCCACACGTTAGATGCACTGTGTAAGTTAGGTTACAGTTACAGTTAGTTATACTGGGTGGGTTTATATTATTAAAGGGACACTCCAGGCTCCCACACACGTTAGATGCTCTGTGTTGGTTAGGTTACAGCTAGTTATACTGGGTGGGTTTATATTATTAAAGGGACAATCCAGGCTCCCACACACGTTAGGTGCACTGTGTAGGTTAGGTTACAGTTAGTTATACCGGGTGGGTTTATATTATTAAAGGGACACTCCAGGCTCCCACACACGTTAGATGTACTGTGTAGGTTAGGTTACAGTTAGTTATACTGGGTGGGTTTATATTATTAAAGGGACACTCCAGGCTCCCACACACGTTGGATGCACTGTGTAGGTTAGGTTACAGTTAGTTATACTGGGTGGGTTTATATTATTAAAGGGACACTCCAGGCTCCCACACACGTTAGATGCACTGTGTAGGTTAGGTTACAGTTATATACTGGGTGGGTTTATATTATTAAAGGGACACTCCAGGCTCCCACACACATTAGATGCACTGTGTAGGTTAGGTTACAGTTAGTTATACTGGGTGGGTTGATATTATTAAAGGGACACTCCAGGCTCCCACACACGTTAGGTGCACTGTGTAGGTTAGGTTACAGTTAGTTATACTGGGTGGGTTTATATTATTAAAGGGACACTCCAGGCTCCCACACACGTTAGGTGCACTGTGTAGGTTAGGTTACAGTTAGTTATACTGGGTGGGTTTATATTATTAAAGGGACACTCCAGGCTCCCACACACGTTAGATGCACTGTGTAGGTTAGGTTACAGTTAGTTATACTGGGTGGGTTTATATTATTAAAGGGACACTCCAGGCTCCCACACACGTTAGATGCACTGTGTAGGTTAGGTTACAGTTAGTTATACTGGGTGGGTTTATATTATTAAATGGACACTCCAGGCTCCCACACACGTTAGGTGCACTGTGTAGGTTAGGTTACAGTTAGTTATACTGGGTGGGTTTATATTAATAAAGGGACACTCCAGGCTCCCACACACGTTAGGTGCACTGTGTAGGTTAGGTTACAGTTAGTTATACTGGGTGGGTTTATATTATTAAAGGGACACTCCAGGCTCCCACACACGTTAGGTGCACTGTGTAGGTTAGGTTACAGTTAGTTATACTGGGTGGGTTTATATTATTAAAGGGACACTCCAGGCTCCCACACACGTTGGATGCACTGTGTAGGTTAGGTTACAGTTAGTTATACTGGGTGGGTTTATATTATTAAAGGGACACTCCAGGCTCCCACACACGTTAGATGCACTGTGTAGGTTAGGTTACAGTTAGTTATACTGGGTGGGTTTATATTATTAAAGGGACACTCCAGGCTCCCACACACGTTAGGTGCACTGTGTAGGTTAGGTTACAGTTAGTTATACTGGGTGGGTTTATATTATTAAAGGGACACTCCAGGCTCCCACACACGTTAGATGCACTGTGTAGGTTAGGTTACAGTTAGTTATACTGGGTGGGTTTATATTATTAAAGGGACACTCCAGGCTCCCACACACGTTAGATGCACTGTGTAGGTTAGGTTACAGTTAGTTATACTGGGTGGGTTTATATTATTAAAGGGACACTCCAGGCTCCCACACACGTTAGATGCACTGTGTAGGTTAGGTTACAGTTAGTTATACTGGGTGGGTTTATATTATTACAGGGACACTCCAGGCTCCCACACACGTTAGATGCACTGTGTAGGTTAGGTTACAGTTAGTTATACTGGGTGGGTTTATATTATTAAAGGGACACTCCAGACTCCCACACACGTTAGATGCACTGTGTAGGTTAGGTTACAGTTAGTTATACTAGGTGGGTATATATTATTAAAGGGACACTCCAGGCTCCCACACACGTTAGATGCACTGTGTAGGTTAGGTTACAGTTAGTTATACTGGGTGGGTATATATTATTAAAGGGACACTCCAGGCTCCCACACACGTTAGATGCACTGTGTAGGTTAGGTTACAGTTAGTTATACTGGGTGGGTTTATATTATTAAAGGGACACCCCAGGCTCCCACACACGTTAGATGCACTGTGTAGGTTAGGTTACAGTTAGTTATACTAGGTGGGTATATATTATTAAAGGGACACTCCAGGCTCCCACACACATTAGATGCACTGTGTAGGTAAGGTTACAGTTAGTTATACCGGGTGGGTTTATATTATTAAAGGGACACTCCAGGCTCCCACACACGTTGGATGCACTGTGTAGGATTGGTTACTGCTACTGAATGATACCTGCTATTTCCCTTAAGGATTCTAACCAGCACATTCTACTCACACTGAGAAGGAAGTTACCCATGTGAAAGTCTATACATCATACAAAAGAATGCCATACGGAGACAGTTCGACCACCATTATACACACATTCGCTGGTAGAGGTCTGTCGTAGCGGGGGTAATCTGTAAGTACGAGGTATGTTTCCTCATACCTTTTGGCATAAATGGGCAGGAATGCAGAGGAACTCGTCCTGCCAGCTCTACATCATTCTGTGTCTCCAGCCAAAACAGAAAGCAACCTGCAATACCCTTTATAGCAGCAGTGATTGCACACATTTTATCCTCCATGTAGCTTGATAGAGACCGACCGACACAGGGCTACAGGACACTGTCAGCTCTGTGATCATCTCTACATAGTTAGAAATACAACCAGCTGCCATTTGGTGACATAGTGGATTTACATGAAATGACACGAAGGAAAAGGTTTCAGGACTGACAGGTGTTTATGAACGGAGAGAATTATTGACTCTATATTAGAATAAGTAATGTGTCATTTTCTATACTCCGAGCCCCAAGTGCCCCCATTCTAGTCTGCAATCTGGACCTGGTAAGCCGGGGGAGAACCACAAAAGAATAAAATGACAATATAAATAATGATCCGTAAAATACACATCTCCCAAATGTCTAATTTCATTCAAAACAAAAACGGATACACTAGGTGCCATAACGGACATTGCATTAGGATCTTCACACCCCCGACAGCAGTATTCTGCCTTAACCAGAGAGGTTTTCATTCCAATATTTGGCTAAAATCATTTTCCATGAAACATTTCTCAGATCTTGCAAGATGCCTCATGGGTTGCACCCAAGGGTGCCTGTGCCTTTTTGGTCCAGTACAGGAATAATTATAAGCAGTATTATGTCCTCTGTATTCCACCCTGCTGATATATAACTACAGAAAAGATGGATTGTCAGTGGGTTGAAATCTGCCCAGATTATAGTCTGTATTTGGTGTTATTTTCTTCATTTATCTTTAAATAAATCTTTCCCATAACTGAAATGACCATCCTCATCGTCATGAGCTACTGGCTGCCTGAGGATTATAAGAGTAGTAACAGAAGCAGACTGTATCCGCATATTTCTGAAAAGCAATTCTAGGCTATAGTACTAAACTTGACGAACAAGCTGTATACGCCCTCTGGGGGGACAAACAAGCTGTGTACGCGGCGTGGGGGACAAACAAGCTGTGTACGCGGCGTGGGGGGGGGACAAACAAGCTGCGTACGCGGCGGGGGGGACAAACAAGCTGCGTACGCGGCGGGGGGGGACAAACAAGCTGCGTACGCGGCGGGAGGGGGACAAACAAGCTGCGTACGCGGCGGGAGGGGGACAAACAAGCTGCGTACGCGGCGGGAGGGGGACAAACAAGCTGTGTACGCAGTGGATGGAGGGGCAAACAAGCTGTGTACGCAGTGGGTGGGGGGGGAACAATCAAGCTGTGTATGCAGTGGGTGGGGGAACAAACAAGCTGTGCACGTAGTGGGCGGGGGGGGGGACAAACAAGCTGTATACAATGAGTAAGTAAGAAAGTGAAAGTGTAAGTGCTTTATTATCTACACATTCCTGTTTCCAGCTGTAAATGCATTTAATGGAATGGATATGCCGTACTAATAAGATCCATGCATGAATGATGAGCAGAGGTGATGGTGTTTGGAGAGACCCCCTGGGACAGGGAACACAGACTCACATCAAAGACGAGCGCCTGAGAAAGAATGCACAGCTCTCCTTACACCGGCCTGCCAGACCCTGCTGGGATCACATCAGAGAAACTGGTTAAATCATTCATTGTATTCCAGCTCAGCTTGGAGAGGATGGCGAATCGCAGGACCATGATGGACACAAAGACATAGAGCAAAATATACCAACCAAGAAGTTACAGACCCCCACCCCATTCACACACAGGTCAGGGACAGACTTTACAGTATTGAATTCTAGATCAGGCCTAGTGCCCCCAGATTATGCACAGATCAGGGGTTCAAAGACAGCAGATCATTCAGTCGTCTATAAGTCCTAGCTCCCTATTAATGCACAAATCAGTTCCAAGACATATTCTCTATGGCAGTCAGTCTCCATCAGTCTTTGTTTTGCTCATTCATGTACAGCACAACTCTGCTAAAACAGACACATAAACCAGAGTGACCAACGGCACAAGACGATGGGGGCCACGGCACAAGACGAGGGGGGCCACGGCACAAGACGAGGGGGGCCACAGGGGGCAAGACAATAGTGGAGAAGGAGAAAGGGGTACAGTGGAAAAAAAAAGCGCACGAAAAAGGCAGCCCCTGAATTTCCCCCAGCCAAACACACAAATTCCCCTTGTTACCACATACCAATCTCCACTTTTACTACAGCCATTCAGAAGCTTAGCAACGCATGGTATCGTCCTCCTGTCACAATTGCTTGTGATTAAGAGCAGAAATTACGGTCATGGGAACCACTCTACAACCACAGAAGGGTGAGCAGGTTTCACACTTCGTTTAAAAAGTAAAAATGTGGCCTCTTGTAAATTATCATCATTTTCCTTAAACATGAAATTACCAAGAATTTCATATGCAACAAAAACAACTTTTGGCTATTTCTGCTCCAATAATGCATGGATAGACCCCCCCGGCACAGGGCTAATACAGGGATAAAACCCCAGCACAGAGCTAATACAGGGATAAAACCCCCAGCATGAAGCAGTAAAGTGTTAGCAGCACCTGTCTCTGTATAAAGAGGTTACTGACCTGTACGTACACAGCAGCAGCAGCATTTGGTCCAGACCCAGCTCAGACAGGAGCTGGAGGGATAGGCAGAGTCTCCACTCTTCATCCTGCGTGGGCACCCCTCATTGCCAGTAAACACAACCCCAGCTATTCCAGACACAGAAGCAGAGTGAGCTGAGACACAGCACGGGAGTCACAGGGAGCTCTGTGCTGGGACAGGGCAGGCACTCACCTATCAGAGCAGGAGGAGCCTAGACCCTGGGAGGAGACACTGACTGTCTGACAGTCACTGGGAGACCTCACTGCCCAATACCCTGCCCTCCTGTACCCCCAGCACACTCAGAATACCCTGCCCTCCTGTACCCCCAGCACACATAGAATACCCTGCCCTCCTGTACCCCCAGCACACTCTGAATACCCAGCCCTCCTGTACCCTCCCAGCACACTCAGAATACCCTGCCCTCCTGTACCCCCAGCACACATAGAATACCCTGCCCTCCTGTACCCTCCGAGTACACAAAGTGCGAGATTCAGGCGGATTAAAATACATTTGTAGAGCCTCTATAATCCATAATAATTTCTTTGCCCCCCTGAGCAATAATCCCAGAATTGTGTTCCTCCAGTGAATGGGTAACAACAGCCATCAATCATTGCTGCCCCAGCTTCCTCCCTCTCAGCCACAAAGGGCATAGATTGTGCCAGAAAAATAAATTAACCACTAATAGGAAGCAGATGGTGTAACAATGACTCCTAATGCACCTGGCAGTCAAAGCGTTAAACACACCATACAGTAATGTGCACACTGCAGGTCCCTACTGATGGAACTTTGTATCTCACAGATTAGAGGAAATGCTCTGATTTACTGCACACCAACATCAGAAATGCTCACAGGGAGCCGGATGGCTCAGTTTAAGGGAATAATCCCCAGCGGTCCCTATGAAGTTTAGCCATCTGCTCAGTGGCTTCGATTTCACATGTGGCTGGTACCACGCCAGCTGTTGCATTGGATGGCAATCAGTTGGGAGTCTGTGTGGGATCTGTGGCCCTCAGGAGTCAGTGATGAAGGACCAGATCATGTGGATTTGCCCTCAGACAATTATTAGCCATTTCCTCTTCAGCCTATTAGGAAACATTACTCCACATAAAGGCCATCATTAGCGGATCACAGTATTCCCAGAATGCTCTCTGCCTGATACTGTGTATCCATCAAACCTTGACTGAGACAAAGGAGCAGTGTCCTGGGGAGACACCCAGGAACTACCAGCACCACCGCAGATTAACCCCTACACACCCAGTAACTTCCAGCACCACCGATTAACCCCTACATACCTAGTAACTACCAGCACCAACGATTAACCCCCTACACACCCCACATTTTATACATTGACCTGGTAACACCCCCAGAGTGTCAGATAACCATATCTACAGCTATTGCAAGCTGCTTTAGGCAATACCCCAATGAAACCATCTATTATAAATGCATGCTTTCATATGGGGTATATCTACTTAACAATGATTTTTCTATATATTTTTATTATTTGGGCAGAGGGGTGTCCTTTTAAACTCCCCCCCCCCCCCTTTTAATTTCTAGCCAGGGTATAGATCACTTATCTGTGCCATCCCCATGTACCCCTAGGCAGTGTTAGCCCATGGTGTAGTAGACTAACTATCAGATGGTTATGCAGGAATATCAGTTGGAAAATTAGAGCAACATTTCACCCTTTAACCCATTCATGGCATTCTGATTGTGCCCAGAGCTGGCATGTGCCCAGAGCAAAGTTGCCCAGTGAAAGCGGATTTATTATGAGGAAAGTCTGATCGAAAAAGATGGTCTGCTAGCTCAGTCTGAAGAGGAGGAGGTGTCACGTGGTTCTCAAACAACTCCACTTTTTAACCTGGGAGAGTGTTCAGGCACTCTTAGCACCATGACATTGGAATGTAGTGGTTATGGTGCTCTGAGTGTTTAAATATACCATTTAAAATGCATGGTGAAGAACAGCAGAGTTATTCAAACTCGGGCATGGACTGTGGCCATATAATGGGTGCTTACAGCAGACTGTGCAGTGAATGGATTGTTTTCATTTTAGTCGCTAGGAGTTTTTGATGTTGCCAGGGACCATGCTGGAGGCTGCGTGTAATGGAATCACTATTTACAGAACTTATCTCTTCCTCATTCATGTTACAATGGAGTGTTTTTACCAGTGAAGCTTCCTCTACCGGTGAGAGCGCACACAGCTACAATGTGACTTACGCAGAGGGCACACACTCACATAAAGGAAAAGGTTCTGCCAGGCTGCACAATATGAAATCGCCCACAGGAAGCGCAATCAGGATGGTCCCATAAATGAATAGATTTACTTCTGTACACATCATGAATTACAGAGAGAATGTAGAAGGTAGTTATAATGGCTGAATGTAGTATGATAGGATTTCAAACACAGGCCAAATATAAAGGGGCTTATTCACTAAACTCGCAATACACTGAACAGAGACCTGGAAACTGCCTCTACCCTACTGTAGTCACAGGTTAGCTAGGTTCGCCTACATTTTGTAATTTGGTTTTCATTTACTGTGATTAAAGGTGTAATCTCCACCTGACATTCAATCAATGTATCATGTCCACACCTGCTTCCTGGTCCCTTAAACAGACCGTCACGCTACACGTCAGCCACAAACATCACAAGGCAGTGTGTTTACTGAAAATTCCATAAATTAAATTAAAAATAGACATGCTGTATAATGAAATGAAATATTCTTTAATAAACTGATAATTCGGATTATCTTTGCCCCCTTGATACATAACCATTCACAGCAACAATCCATCCTAACCTGCAGCAAGCCTGCACTTTGGAGTGTGATTAAGGGAAAAGCAGATATCCTGGCTGTAATCAAAACACTTCTCCAAAATAAAAGAATACATGTATTAATTAATATATTTCCCTGTAAAGGATCGAGTATTGAGCAATTTAGTGGAGGAGGGCCAAAGCAAATAAATCACGCCATTATTGAGGATTTTTGAGCCAGAGAGGATGGAGCACTTGGGATGGTTTCCTGCTGGACAAAGTGATGATGGAAGCGGGTTAATCTCTATACACGACAGGAACATTGTGATAAGAGGCGGTCCGGCTCTGTGAATCCAGGTGCACCACATGCTCCAGACATGCAATTCAAAGCAGGCTCTTCAAAAATTTCTACCCAACGGACTGTACAGGAGAGACGGGGTGGGGGAAACAGAGAGACAGAGCGAGAGACAGAGACAGACAGAGAGACAGAGACAGACAGAAAACCTACACACAGCCTGGTGAGATAACCAGGGTGGCAAATCTGGGAGCATATATCTGCAGTAGGAGATCATAGGTTTGAAAAAAATAAAATATATATAAATCTGTTTATGGCTTTTTAGGGCATTAACGCTACGTGCGCTGTGTCTTCATACAATACAACCGCCAGGGAATCAATGTCTGCAACTCAAACACATTGCAGAGACATAGGGCTAGGTTCAGGGAACACTATTTGGCTGGCAGCGCCATCATGTGGCAAAACAAGGATACGCTGCACCCAAACACATCAAGAACCGTTTGTAAAGCAGTTGCAGCTGTCAGGATACTGATTGACTTGCAGGTTTAAAAAATCAGATCTCAAAATGACCACTATTGAGTTAGGCAAACCATTATAAACAAACACTCAGGAAAATTCTGGGAAACCTTTGAAATGCAAATGCATAATGCCCAGCGAATTTCTTTTATTACTCTTTAATGCAAACTTAAACTGAATCTCTTGGACGTTGAACCCCCAGAAATCTGCATTAAATAAGTAAAGACCCCGCACCGTCAGGCATTACCCCATGTTCCTAATCTTTCTGCTCTCCCCATATTAATAAAATTCCAATTTGTTTTAGGTACAATAAATACATTTTTTTTTTTTTAAAGCTACGCGAAAAATTCACCAAAGTGAGAATTGTTAAGAATTCAAAAGAGAATTTAAAATGTAAAGCCAAAATTGCTGAACTGGACAGATTCTGCAACTCAGCTAAGCTTACAGTTTGACGACATTGGCCTCGAATTCCAAATAATTCTCACTTTAGTAGGGATGCACCGAAAAGAAAATTCTGGGCCGAAACCGAAAACTTAGGATGCCCTTGGCCGAAAACACCTTTTTTCCCCCCGAAATGATTTAAAAACATTTTTTTCCTATTATTAATAAAAATTGGCACGTTTCAAATACCAATGAAGAAATTGACCCTATCTAGGAGAAAAACCTAGACTTGTGTTTAGAGGAACCAAAAATTTTAAACAAATCTTAAATAGTTTTTAGATAAAGAAAAGCAGGGGGGGGGGGGGGGGGGGGGGGATCTTCACAGTGAGAAGCGCAGAATTGCCTCTAGCGGCTGTCAATGGCTGGATTAACCCTAATGTTTCTCTGAAACTGCTATGTTTACAGCAGAAAGGGTTAATCCTAAATGGACCTGGCACCCAGACCAATTCATTAAGCTAAAGTGGTCTGGGTGCCTATAGTGGTCCTTTAATAACACCGACAATCCATATAGGGCCATTAAGAATTTCCCCATCCTAATATGGTTTTGTCGGGCAGAATGGTAAAGACATACACATACCAGTTGTGTAACGTCAATTCCTGGTAGAGGTAACCACTTGCCCAGAGAAAAGATGGGGAATAAGACCTCGGAAGTGAAGCTGCTTCTGTGCAGTGAGTCACTTCCGGTACAGAAGTACGGAACCAATAGAAAACAGCTGGAACTAACATCCCACCGGAGTACTGGACTCTTATTGGCTGAAAACCCACGGAGAACCACCAATGAGGAACAACACCGCCATATAAAAAAAAAAAAAAAAAACACCACGATGGAACGTAAAGCAGCATACAACGATTGAAAAAGCCCTTAGACAGGGTAAAACACGTCTCGGGAAGGAATCCATGCTGGACAGCATACACTCATATACTGAGCTTTTATTGATTTACCATATTTGTTTGCAAGTTTTTCAGTATTGCAATACATTTCTTTTACACATTCAAGTCCTCTTTGGGTACCGCTGAAGAGATCTGAGTCCTATTTGAGGCTCTACTCCATGTGAGTTGTTAATCTGCAACGTAGATACGTTTCGGATTCCTTTAACATAGAATTATGCTATGTAATTTCCCTATTTTTTTTCTCTCATACATGTATTGATATCCATTGGATTGAAATATCATCCAAGCTTGGTAACATCTGATACATCCCCATTTAGGGTAGGTGGTTAAATTTTCACCAACTTTCTCACGCTCCACTCTTAAAAGGGACACTATAGTCACCTAAACAACTTTAGCTTAATGAAGCAGTATTAGTGTATAGATCATGCCTCCGGTTTCACTGCTCAATTCTCTGCCATTTAGGAGGTAAATCACTTTGTTTTTGTTTATGCAGCCCTTGCCACACGTCATCTGGCTGTGACTGACACAGCCTGCATTAAAAAAAATTAAAAAAAACTGGTTTCACGTTCAATCAGATGTAATTTACCTTAAACATTTATCTCTTGCGCTGCAAATTGAACTTTAATAACACACACAGGAGGCTCTTGCAGGGTCTAGCAAGCTATTAACATAGCAGGGGATAAGAAAATCTAAATTAAACAGAAATTGCATTAAAGGAAGGATAAACTTTACATGACTCTTTACAGGAAGAGTTTAGGAAGGCTGTGCAAGTCACATGCAGGGAGGTGTGACTAGGGTTCATAAACAAAGTGATTTAACTCCTAAATGGCAGAGGATTGAGCAGTGAGACTGCACAGGCATGTTCTATACAGCAAAACTGCTTAATTAAGCTAAAGTTGTTTTGGTGACTATAACTCTTTGGGCTCTTTTCCACTTTTCTTGTATGCATGTTTTTTCTGGGTTAGAGGGCTTCCCACTAGAGTGTTGTAGCGTTCTCAAGAATTATACTTTGTACCTTAAGAGACACACACACACACACACACACACTCTCTCCCCCCCCACTCTGGCGGTATAACTGATTTTAATAGAGCCACACACAGTCTTTTTATGCAAGGGGTTTCCAATTACATATTCCAGGGGCATTCCCCACTGGACCTGAGAGCAGACTGAGACAAAAGTACACAACATAATATTAACTCTCAGGTCCAGGACAGGTATAATACTAATCACCCCAAAACATACAGTTCCCCACAAGATACCCCCTTTAAGCCCTATATCCCTGGATAGTCTGCTGCCTGCTCAAAAAGATTCCATGAAATCAGGCTGTGCTGTCCGTTTCTTACGGGAGTATGAACTACATGAAAAACCAATACAAAATTGTTCGTGCGTACATTTATTATGTGCGTCTTGCTAAGGAGTTTGCTCACTCCGAACGCCATGGTTCGGCTGAATCCCAACGGAAGGTGGAAGCCCCAGCGGTGTCCGCGCCATTGAGTGCCCGTTTTTAAATTCCATACACTCGACGACCAAACACCGCTGTCCCTGTTGGTATCTAAAGATGGCCGTTGCCGCGTGTTTGCACATACGAACGGCGGCCACCCAGCCGACCGCTTGGAACATTCATGTAATTGCGGCTTGTGGAGGTGTGAACAGGGGTTATTGGGGTAACAAGTGGCACACCCAATATATGGGTGGCCTGTTGTTCGACAACCGAACAAGACAGTGGTAGAAGGCCAGGAGAATGGTATTTACCGAATGGCCAGGCACACAAAATAAAGCTAATCCAACAACAGGGGGATCTGTCCTACACAGGGGCTGCAAGCATAAAACATAGGGGACAATCGGGGGAAAAAAAAGACACGGACAGCCCATAGCAGGAATAAGGGTACTGACCCAAGGCCAATTTCGCTACAGAAGACATCCAAAAGGTATTTCAAAAGGCGTGGGATCATTTTTCCACTGCCTTGTACCTTGTGTAGTGGTAATAAGCAAATTAAATTCTTTGGACTTTCTGCCTGGCTTATCAGGCAGGTCCCACAAATTGTAATGTATAAAATCACTTAATTATGTAAAAATATAATAAGAATTAAAAATAAATAATATTGTTTAATTTATATATAGTGATATATACATATTTATGTATAGACAGTGTATTTTGACATCTATATTAATATCAAAATACAGTTAGAACAAAACTATACATACATTTTTCTGAAGGACCTCGTGATCACATGGACCAGGGGGACCAGATCAGACGCAGGGGGACTGTCTGTAATGCCCGGTAAATCCCCCCATCGCAATCCCCAGTGAGAAGGTAAGTCCCCTGGATGGCGGGGACATACTATGCCGCCTGCCGGCTTTTAGAGATGGGTCCCCAAGGAAGGCATAGTACCGCCGTCCTTAAGGCATTAAAAAGATTCTATATTATTATAGTTATATGGTGCCAACAAATTCCGCTTTACAATGGGTGGACTAAAAGATGTGCTGGTAAACAGACAAGTTTGACGCACAGAAACAGAGGGATTGAGGGCCTGCTCAGGGAGGTTACATGTTAGAGGGAGTGGGGTATAGTGACACAGTAACAGAGGGATTGAGGGCCTGCTCAGTGAGTTTACATGTTAGAGGGAGTGGGGTATAGTGACAGTAACAGAGGGATTGAGGGCCTGCTCAGTGAGTTTACATGTTAGAGGGAGTGGGGTATAGTGACACAGTAACAGAGGGATTGAGGGCCCTGCTCAGTGAGTTTACATGTTAGAGGGAGTGGGGTATAGTGACAGTAACAGAGGGATTGAGGCCCTGCTCAGTGAGCTACATGTTAGAGGGAGTGGGGTATAGTGACAGTAACAGAGGGATTGAGGGCCTGCTCAGTGAGTTTACATTAGAGGGAGTGGGGTATAGTGACACAGTAACAGAGGGATTGAGGGCCTGCTCAGTGAGTTTACATGTTAGAGGGAGTGGGGTATAGTGACACAGTAACAGAGGGATTGAGGGCCTGCTCAGTGAGTTTACATGTTAGAGGGAGTGGGGTATAGTGACACAGTAACAGAGGGATTGAGGGCCTGCTCAGTGAGTTTACATGTTAGAGGGAGTGGGGTATAGTGACAGTAACAGAGGGATTGAGGGCCCTGCTCAGTGAGTTTACATGTTAGAGGGAGTGGGGTATAGTGACACAGTAACAGAGGGATTGAGGGCCTGCTCAGTGAGTTTACATGTTAGAGGGAGTGGGGTATAGTGACACAGTAACAGAGGGATTGAGGGCCTGCTCAGTGAGTTTACATGTTAGAGGGAGTGGGGTATAGTGACAGTAACAGAGGGATTGAGGGCCCTGCTCAGTGAGTTTACATGTTAGAGGGAGTGGGGTATAGTGACAGTAACAGAGGGATTGAGGGCCTGCTCAGTGAGTTTACATGTTAGAGGGAGTGGGGTATAGTGACACAGTAACAGAGGGATTGAGGGCCTGCTCAGTGAGTTTACATGTTAGAGGGAGTGGGGTATAGTGACACAGTAACAGAGGGATTGAGAGCCTGCTCAGTGAGTTTACATGTTAGAGGGAGTGGGGTATAGTGATACAGTAACAGAGGGATCGAGGGCCCTGCTCAGTGAGTTTACATGTTAGAGGGAGTGGGGTATAGTGACACAGTAACAGAGGGATCGAGGGCCCTGCTCAGTGAGGTTACATGTTAGTGGGAGTGGGGTATGGTGACAGTAACAGAGGGATTGAGGTCCTGCTCAGTGAGGTTACATGTTAGAGGGAGTAATCAATTAATGCAAGGCTGTATACAGCTGTAAATTGAACAGAATAGTCCATACCAGCACAGGGCTATTAATCACCAAAATATAATCCTTAAGGGGTTACAATATGGTCTTGAGATTTTAAAATCAAGCACAATATTAAAATAAAAAAAACAAAAAAAAAAACACAACACACATTTAAATGCATTATCCCACATATCCCATAAATCCTGCCCAGTAGTTCAGCACTTACTACATATGATGAAAGGAACCAGGGCCCAAACCACACTGCAACAGCTTTCAGCATACACACAGCGTACTGGCAGTGTACAGGCAGCATTGTGAAGGGAGCTGTACATTATGGCCCATACAGGCGAGTAAATCTGTCACAAATGGCTGGCTGACGGATTGCAGGTAAACAGCTTGGCAACATAAATAAAACCTTGAAATTTGCCCATTGCCAAAAATCACTAGTCCAAGCCAAGTCAAACACCACATAGTAAAAATGGTGGGAAAATAGGAAAAAATAAATAAAAAAATAAATAAAGAATTAATCATAAATAAAAACAGCTAAGCAACTCTAAATACAGCCTGCCAACGTAAGAAAATCCCCAGTATTGGATTCTCACCCCCAATGGCAGAATCACTGTACACATTGTATTGAGCAGCCATGGACGCTGTGAAGGGAGACCCAGAGATATTAGGACTTGGCCCCTTCTTACCTTTTCCTGATGGGAAGAAACACTCCATTTCCACACTGCTGCGGGAGTGAGAGATGCACAGAGCGCTGCTGGGTACTAGCCCTTCCTGCGGGGGGCTCCGGTCTGTCGTCCGCACCAAACACCAGCCAGGCCGGTCACTTGGCCTCTCGAGCAGTTCCACTGTCTGCCCACCCTGTACGCTCAGCTCATTACTGTGAATCGCAATGAAATCCTGGAGCACCGTGGTCAGCTCGCAACCGCCAGACAACTACAAGAAAGAGGAGAGACTGGCGTTAGGACGGCAGCACAAACACCGTGCGGGGGACTGTGTCTGCTTCTTTCAATTAAAAATGATAAAACATACACATAGAAAAAGAGAATAAAAATGTGGCTGTTGTATCACTCTTCAGAGGGACAATCACACTGTGTGCACTCTACACACATACTGTTAAAGTTTTTAATCACTATGCAGACAGAATAACGAAATTAAATCCCCCTTCCCCCAAAAAATACAATTATTATTTTATCCACCTCGACCATTTCAGCCCATTTTCTGTTTTGAAATTAGCTCTGTTCACTGTGTAGTGAAAGGGACAGTATAGCCACCTGAACAACTTTAGCTTAATGAAGCAGTTTTGGTGTATAGAACATGCCCCTGCAGCCTCACTGCTCAATCCTCTGCCATTTAGGAGTTAAATCCCTTTGTTTATGAACCCTAGTCACACCTCCCTGCATGTGACTTGCACAGCCTTCCATAAACACTTCCTGTAAAGAGAGCCCTATTTAGGCTTTCTTTATTGCAAGTTCTGTTTAATTAAGATTTTCTATCCCCTGCTATGTTAATAGCTTGCTAGACCCTGCAAGAGCCTCCTGTATGTGATTAAAGTTCAATTTAGAGATTGAGATACAATTATTTAAGGTAAATTACATCTGTTTGAAAGTGAAACCAGTTTTTTTTTTTTTCATGCAGACTCTGTCAATCATAGCCAGGGGAGGTGTGGCTAGGGCTGCATAAACAGAAACAAAGTGATTTAACTCCTAAATGGCAGTGAATTGAGCAGTGAAATTGCAGGGGAATGATCTATACACTAAAACTGCTTAATTAATTTAGGTGACTATAGTGTTCCTTGAATACATCCCTATATTCTAAGTGATGGGAGTTTATAAAGTGTTAAAATCTAGGAGCAGACCGGAGTAAAAAAAAATCGCAGCTACTGCCCCACGGCATCCTCCTGAGTGCATCCCTTGCAATTCCCACAAATCCTGTTTTAGTAAATAACCTCCTACTAAACTGGCGGAAACTCGCAGTTACCTTGTCGCTTCCTGCACCTCCTGGATTAGAAACCAGCAGCAAACCGCAGACAACCACAGGTTTAAACCATTGAGCAGGCCTTTCCGCACCCATTACAGAGCCATCCAGGCATGCCCCCCACCACCTTCTCATCCAACCTGGGTGCAGACCCCGGCTCCGTAAACCGCCAAGCGTCTGCGATGCACTGTACCTGAGACAGGTGCTCCTGAGAGCAACGCAGCTGCAGGGCCCGTGACATCACGGCCAAGCAGCTGATAGCAGGTTTCCATGGCAACCAACAGAGATTAACCCTTTACTGGCAGAATGCAATTTACAAACAAATATTTGGGTCATTTAAAGTACAGGAGGCAAAGCTCTGTCCCCAGAAGAGGAGCAGGTTATTAAGCATTGGCTGCCATGTGACCTCTGGAGGATACCGTGCAGGCGTAATATTTACCTGTAACACCATGACCCACAATCTTATGGCTTAACCTTTCAGTTGCCAGTACACTTTAATCACAGCACTTCGCTAGTCACTGCACACATGCAAGGACTGGAGAAAAAAACAGAATTATTCGCTTAATTGGTAAAACTGATAACAGAACTGCAAACAGGTCACAGGGTAAGAACCCTGAATGCAGCTATTTTAACCCAGAATGTGCGTTGTCCTTGCGGATTGTTCCTAATTCCCTATTTCAGGGATTCCACCCATACAGTTAGTTAGATCACATACCCGTTCTCATTTGTGTCAGTTTGTGCACACTGGGGACTTGATTACACATTTTTTGTAAAGAACATGTTTTGACACTTTATTCCTCAGACTTTTTGCTCTTTTTCCTGATATTTTTAATCTATAGTCTGGCTGAGAGTGATGGTACCTGCAGTATGGAGATCTGACATTTTATTTCCTTTTACTGTGCAAGCAGATGGTAAATGCTAACTAAGCAGCCAGTGACACAGAGATCTTGGACTGTCTGATTAGATAAGGGCCATTCCTTGTTAGCTCCATAAAGTGTCACTAAGGGCAGAGATAAGCACAATATATTACCTCCTCCGCCAGTCCAGGCTGATTGTTATACAGGTTTACCAGACCAACCCATATCATGTCACATGTGAATAGTGCTGCAATATATAGCATTCTTATGATGCAAGACATGGCAGTTACATAGTGAATCCCTGTCTAGGTATCAGACGGGGTATTAGATGGGTTTTAAAGAGCCAGCGTGTTTACCTAGTGGTGAGTGTCATTTCTCTAATGGAATAACGAGCTGGCGTAACGCAAGTAATGGGTCCCAGCAGTGAACGTGATTCAGGCGAAAATTCAGAGACTTCTATATTTACTACAATCAGGGCGTCTCCCAAATTACAGAATCTGTCAGCGAACTTTGCTCTCCATTACAAATCTATAACGAGCATTCAATATATTAGGCGAGAAGGATTAACCCCTGCATTGCTGCAGTGTATGTCATGGACAGTAACCCTCTAATACACAGCCAGCATCTGAAACTATAGGTGCTACAAAGCATCACTATGGAGGTATGGCCAGACAATGTGGAACTGCATTGATACAGTGCCAGGCAGCACCCACGCTGCAGCTGCTGCCAATTAGCACTCCCATTATGTACAGCCAGCCATCAACAAATATTTTGCTTAAAGTGACACTCCACAGTCCAAAGCCATGTAAAAATATTTAGTAGATATTCCAGCAATGAAAGCTAGCATGCCATCTTGTCACTGGGGTCACTTTACAAGCCTTCCCCTTCTAACTATGCTCAGACTTTCTGCATCTGTCCAATCAGAGCCTTCCCAATGCAGCTCAATGCAATGAGAAGTCGTTGCAAGGCAGTTGCTCTGAGTAATTGCCACCTTTTGAGTTCAGTTCCACTGAGCTAACCAAACCAGGAAGTAACAGGACCGGTTGCCTGACTGACAGCCAGGGGGATGTAACCAGGTCTGTACATAAAAGTACTAATTTCTATTGAAATCTATTAAAAAAAAAAAAAAATCAATATAGAGAGCAGCGGGATCACTCAGACTGCGCGCTCTCTGTATCACTAGAGAGAGCAGCGGGATCACTCAGACTGCGCGCTCTCTGTATCACTAGAGAGAGCAGCGGGATCACTCAGACTGCGCGCTCTCTGTATCACTAGAGAGAGCAGCGGGATCACTCAGACTGCGCGCTCTCTGTATCACTAGAGAGAGCAGCGGGATCACTCAGACTGCGCGCTCTCTGTATCACTAGAGAGAGCAGCGGGATCACTCAGACTGCGCGCTCTCTGTATCACTAGAGAGAGCAGCGGGATCACTCAGACCGCGCGCTCTCTGATCACTAGAGAGAGCAGCGGGATCACTCAGACTGCGCGCTCTCTGTATCACTAGAGAGAGCAGCGGGATCACTCAGACCGCGCGCTCTCTGTATCACTAGAGAGAGCAGCGGGATCACTCAGACCGCGCGCTCCCTGATCACTATAGAGAGCAGCGGGATCACTCAGACCGCGCGCTCTCTGTATCACTAGAGAGAGCGGCGGGATCACTCAGACCGCGCGCTCTCTGTATCACTAAAGAGAGCAGCGGGATCACTCAGACCGCGCGCTCTCTGTATCACTAGAGAGAGCGTAGTTTTCTCTGAATTCTTTTATTAAGGTTCTCACTACGTGTGCCTTTATTGAAGATATTAGAGGCCATCAATATGGAGTGAGACGGCTAATAAATGAATTATAGGACTATTACCACCAGGTTACATAACTGACAGACAGATTCTCCCCCAATTAGTTAATCCTTCACATAAGGTTTCTTTCCTATATACAAGTTGTTACAAACTTGGCAAACACCTAGAAAACCGTTTAGAACTTCAAATTCCAATATTAACCATTTCCTGGCCATATTTAAAGAAATAGTCAATTTCCAGGAAATGGTCATTATTGGACTTTTGGGAGGAACGTTAACCCTGATCAGTCCATACAGGCACATTCCATTTAACCCTTTTAGTAGTAGCACCGGCCCCAGGTACTTACAGCGGTTGCCTTGTGAGGCTGCTTAGGCTGCAGCCAGCGTTTCATGGTGTGAGTGTGTTCTCCCGGGAGTGACAGCATGCAGGCTGAGCAGGGCAGGGACCTTGCAGAGGGAGGAGTGTTTGTCACACAGCCTGCCTGCAGACAGATCACATGGAAGTCAGGACCGTCTTGTGATTCACAATTATAGGATGATGTGCCGGGACTAGAGATGCCCCTTTAACATCTATTTACTCTGAGAGAGAGAGAAAGCTCCTCAGCCAAGGCTCTCAGCTCCACCATGACTTCCACACATCCAGCTTTCCTTCCTGCTGCTGGGCAGTACATGAAAAATCCTGCTCGGAAAATAATGGCATAATCAAACACAGAGGAATCTTAAGGAACTACCTGATTAATTAATTGGTTTCCAGGCTACATACTGACGGGCAGCACTTTACATGCTCAGCCGATCAGCTGGAAAAGATGGTGGCTGTCTATCCTACCTACAGTGTTTAAAGCAGGAATCTTCGGCTAGGAGTCCTGCATCCTCCCTAACGTGCAGCTTCTCGCCACTCACATCGCGGACCATCGTACACACAACGGTAATCTCAAAACTAGTTTTAATACAATTATGCTTTTATCAAGTTTTGAAAGGAAATGTTTTTTTTTTACATATACTTCATTTAAGAAAAATGTAAGAAAAAAGCAAAAAAAAAAGAAGCAAACAACGTTTGTCTACTCTAAACAGTCTAACCCAGTAACTGTCACATTCATACACTGTCTGATCCAATAACTATCACATTCGTACACCGTCTGACCCAATAACTGTCACATTCATACACTGTCTGACCCAATAACTGTCACATTCATACACCGTCTGACCCAATAACTGTCACATTCATACACTGTCTGATCCAATAACTGTCACATTCATACACTGTCTGATCCAATAATTGTCACATTCATACACCGTCTGACCCAATAACTATCACATTCGTACACCGTCTGACCCAATAACTGTCACATTCATACACTGTCTGATCCAATAACTATCACATTCGTACACCGTCTGACCCAATAACTGTCACATTCATACACCGTCTGACCCAATAACTGTCACATTCATACACCGTCTGACCCAATAACTGTCACATTCATACACCGTCTGACCCAATAACTGCACATTCATACACCGTCTGACCCAATAACTGTCACATTCATACACCGTCTGACCCAATAACTGTCACATTCATACACCGTCTGACCCAATAACTGTCACATTCATACACCGTCTGACCCAATAACTGTCACATTCATACACCGTCTGACCCAATAACTGTCACATTCATACACCGTCTGACCCAATAACTGTCACATTCAAACACTGTCTGACCCAATAACTGTCACATTCATACACCGTCTGACCCAATAACTGTCACATTCATACACCGTCTGACCCAATAACTGTCATATTCAAACACTGTCTGACCCAATAACTGTCACATTCATACACTGTCTGACCCAATAACTGTCACATTCATACACCGTCTGACCCAATAACTGTCACATTCATACACTGTCTGACCCAATAACTGTCACATTCACACGTCTGACCCAATAACTGTCACATTCATACACCGTCTGACCCAATAACTGTCACATTCATACACTGTCTGACCCAATAACTGTCACATTCATACACCGTCTGACCCAATAACAGTCACATTCATACACTGTCTGACCCAATAACTGTCACATTCATACACCGTCTGACCCAATAATAAAAGGTATTTATATGGGCGACCGATCCTCTTATTTACTAAAGGTGGTTTTTCACTTTTTTTTTTTCTTTTTTAGATATACTTAATTTTACAAAAAATGTATTTGATTTCTGGAACTGATGAAAGATTTATTATATTAAATAGTTTGAGGTGCGCGTTTTCTTTTAATATTTTATCTCCACTGTAAACGCCTGACGGCTGTGAAAACTGTCAGGATTTCCCAGTGAATTGAAATAGGATTGAATTCAAATGGAAAACCTGAGAAACCAATTGCTGGATGGTAAGATTTTCCATGTGAACCAGAATCACAATTTGTTGATTTTATCCATCAGTTTTTCCATTGGGACTCAATCTGCAAAATGTGGAGTTTAGTGCATAAACCTAGAAAGGAGTCTGAGCACCGCGTTTCCACCACCATCTCCGCGTTTTACATCACGAACGTCGCTTCCTCCATCAGACTGGGTGTATGGGTTAGGGCTGCACCTAATGTAGCATTGCTCCACTGTCACCAAAAATAAACTGGATCTAATCTGTTTCTTTACAGCTCCCTCTGTCGAATCTCTTTTTATTATTTTTCATTAAATACATAAAAATACAGGAACCATTTTTCCTCGTTTAAATCAGTAGAAGTTACACAACATGGTTGCAGCTTAAAGCAAGGTTCTTTTTCAGTAACCAATCAGGTTTACCCACAATCCATCAAAAAACTCAATCCCAGAGAAGGCACACAGCAGGCATCATGGGCAGAGAGGACAAAATGGCGGCGCCCAGATACTGAGATCCAGCAAAAAAACAAACAAGCCTAAAAACTAATTAATAAATAGAAATAAAGGTAAGAGGAAGTATAATCATTAAAGGAACACTACAATGGAAATATAATTTAATGATGCATTTTTTGCATTGGATAAGATCTAAAAAAGCTTGTAAAACCTACAGATCTCGTGTCTGCAGCCTTTGCAAACCCTCCTTTTCTTCCCCAGCCCAGACTGATTGACAGCCACAGGGCTGCTATAAGATACATGGCAGAGGCGCTTTAAACTGAACTAGGAGTGCCGCCCTTACCCCCACATTCAATGGTTGCAGAATAATTAACCAAGTACTAATCACAGACTGTCCTAATCAATCTCTAATTACTCATTACTGCTCACCAGCTCTTTAAAATAAAGCATAGTATAGCCCTGTGTGTAGTTTGTAATACCTATTTTTTTTTTTTGAATATTTAATCTTTATTTTATATTTTTTTATCCTTATTAAATACATATATTATACAAATACATATATCATACAAATTTACAATACACAAACAACATAGCAGCAAAATAGGGGAGGGAAGAGAAAAATACATCAGAAAAAAAGTTTCCATAGTTGAGAGGTAAAATCATCTAGATAAATCTCATAATTCTTTACAATGTTCATGGGATTACTCTACTACTAATTGATCAACATTATTTTCTACACCAATCATCTCAATACATTTTGACCAAACAGAAACCTTTTTACTTAGTCTTTGTTTACTTAGCATCAACTCCATTCTAATCTGAAACTCGAGTTGAATTTTAACTTTCTTCCAGGGGACTTCTAAATTTTTTTTACCATCTCGCAATTACTATTTTAGCAGCTAAAAAAAGAGGCCAATTTAGATGCAACAGAACTACCTCTGGAGAAATTATCAA
This sequence comes from Pelobates cultripes, assembly GCA_933207985.1. Classification (NCBI taxonomy): domain Eukaryota; kingdom Metazoa; phylum Chordata; class Amphibia; order Anura; family Pelobatidae; genus Pelobates; species Pelobates cultripes. Next base: position 3,823,635 of record OW240918.1, read on the forward strand.
CTCGAGTTTTAAACTATTGGATATAAAATGCTGTATTTTCAACCAAAGATTCTTTAGTTTATGGCAATCCCACCAAATATGTCTAAAATTGCCTCTAATACTATTACATCTCCAACAGATAGGATTAGTTAAAGGATACATTTTATTCAGTTTACCTGGTACTAAGTACCACCTATTTAGAACTTTAAAGTGAGTTTCTAATAAATTTAATGAATGTATATTCTTCTTAACATCCATCATTGAAAAACTGTCAGGAAACTGACAGGGATCCAATACGCAGAGTGCGCACAGAAGGAGGTACGTATACCGGACCTTAGAATGGCCGGACTAACGTAAGGACAAGCAAGAATAGTCAAAAGGTAAGCCGAGGTCAAGGGAGCCGGAGGACAGGTAAGCGAGATACAAGCCGAGTCAAAGGAGAGGAGAGGACAACAGGACAAAAGACAAGCAAGGGTCAAAACCGGAAACACAAGATAAAGAACGCGCTGAGTGACTAGCAAGCTAGAACCACGACAGGGCAATGAGCAGTAGTAAAGGTTTCCTTTAAATACCCTGTACCTAAATAGAGACCACGCCCCCAAAAGGTCCGGAATAGCGGTTCCCGGCACTTTATGCAAATGCCGACGTCATGACGTCGACGCTAGCCGTCGCGTCATAAAAGGGGGAGGAGCTAGCGCGGCCGGCGCGAAAACGGCCGGAATATGCCGAAATGCTAAGGGAAGGGAGCCCCTAAGCAGAGAGGATGTCCTCCCTGGATACATCACCAACAGGTACCCTGACAGTACCCCCCCTTCTAGAAACGCCCACCGGGCGGATGGGACCTGGCTTAGAAGGAAAACGAACGTGGAAGGCCCGAAGAAGACGAGGAGCATGCACGTCTATACCAGGAACCCAAGACCTCTCTTCAGGACCATAACCTTTCCAGTCTATGAGGTATTGCAGCTTCCCCCTAGAAATACGAGAATCAAGGATGGACTTGATGATATATTCCTCCTGACCATCCACACGGACCGAGGATGGAGGAGCAGAGCGGGAGGAAAATCTGTTACAAACAAGAGGTTTCAATAACGACACATGAAAAGAGTTAGGGATGCGTAGAGTAGGAGGTAGATCCAGCAAATAAGAAACCGGGTTGATCCTCCTCAGTACCCTGTAAGGACCAATGTAACGAGGAGCAAACTTCAAGGAAGGAACTTTCAGGCGAATGTGTCTGGTACACAACCAGACCCTATCCCCCGGAGAAAAAATAGGAGCAGGACGCCTACGCCTATCAGCATGTGACTTAAACACCGCGGAACTACGTTCAAGAATTTGTCGAGTCTGATCCCACAACTTTCTCAGGTTGGCTATATGAATATCAACCGACGGTATACCCTGGGAAGGAGACACCGACGGAAGAACAGTAGGGTTAAAGCCATAGTTCAAGAAAAAGGGGCTGTTACGAGTGGAACCACAAACAAGGTTGTTGTGAGCAAACTCCGCCCAAGGAATCAGACCGACCCAGTCATCCTGGTGTTCAGAAACAAAACAACGTAGATATTGCTCAATTTTTTGGTTAGTGCGTTCGGCTGCTCCGTTAGATTGGGGATGATAGGCCGAAGAAAAATTCAGTTTGATGCCCAACTGTGAACAGAAGGATCTCCAAAAACGGGAAATAAATTGGGAACCCCTGTCTGACACAATCTCATTGGGAATACCATGTAAACGGAAAATTTCTCTAGCAAATATCACGGCCAGTTCGGGGGAGGACGGAAGTTTAGGCAAGGGAACGAAATGAGCCATTTTAGTAAACCTGTCAAGGACCGTGAGGATAACTGTATGCCTATTGGAAGCTGGTAGATCAACAATAAAATCCATAGCCAAACAAGCCCAAGGTTTGCTGGGAACGACTAAGGGCTGCAATAAACCACAAGGGAGATCCCGCGGAAGTTTATTCCTGACACAAACATTGCAAGCCTTGACAAAGTCTTCCACATCCCTACGTAAACCGGGCCACCAGAAGTCTTTGGAGATCAGGCAGTAAGTTTTGTGGATGCCGGGGTGACCAGCGATCTTGCTATCGTGGAAACAGCGAATAATGTCCACTTGGAATTTGGGAGACACGAACAAGCGGCCCACAGGAGTACGTTCGGGAGCAAGAGATTGTTCGTTCTGAATATCAGCGAGCAATGGAGAGTGTATTTTGACATTGGTGTTGGCGATAATATTGACTTCAGGAATAATAGGGAACAAAGTATCCTCTGTAGAGGTGGTAGGTTCGTGCTGACGTGACAAAGCGTCTGCCTTAGTGTTCTTAGAACCAGGCCTGTAAGTAAGCACATAATTAAAGTGTGTAAGGAACATAGACCAACGTGCCTGCCTGGCAGATAATCTTTTGGCCTCCCCCATATACGATAAATTTTTGTGGTCAGTCAAGATAGTAACTGGGAGGACGGTGCCCTCTAACAAATGTCTCCATTCCTTTAATGCCATAATGATAGCTAAAAGTTCTCTATCACCAATGTCATATCTCCTTTCAGTGTGTGATAGTTTCTTGGAAAAAAAACCGCAAGGGTGCAGCGGCTTATCTAAACTTTGTCTTTGGGACAACACTGCGCCTATCCCTGTTTCAGACGCATCAACTTCAAGTAAAAAGGGTAGAGAGGTATCAGGATGAACTAATACAGGTGCTGAGGCAAAAGACTGTTTGAGCGTTTCGAAAGCAGATAAAGCCTCAGTAGACCAGGTTTTGGTATCGGCTCCTTGTTTGGTCATATTAGTGATAGGAGCGATAACAGAGGAGTACCCTTTAATAAAACGTCTGTAATAATTAGAAAATCCAAGAAATCTTTGTATGGCTTTGAGTCCCTTAGGTAAAGGCCAATCTAAAATCGATTTTAGTTTGGTCGGGTCCATCATAAACCCGTCTTTGGAAATTACGTAACCTAAGAAAGTTACCTGAGACTGGTCAAAGCTACATTTTTCCAATTTACAATACAATCCATGTTGTAAAAGTTTCTGTAATACCTTTCTGACTTGTCTATGATGTGAATTAATGTCTCTAGAATGGATTAATATATCATCCAAATATACAATTACACATTCATGTTGGAATTCTCTAAGAACTTCATTGATCAAGTCTTGGAAGACGGCCGGGGCGTTACAAAGCCCAAACGGCATTACGGTATACTCATAATGCCCGTAACGGGTATTAAATGCTGTCATCCATTCATCTCCTTGTTTAATTCGCACTAAGTTATATGCTCCTCTTAAGTCAAGTTTAGTAAAAATACTCGAGCCCTTTAGTCTGTCAAAGAGTTCAGTAATCAAAGGAATAGGGTAAGCATTTCTGATAGTAATTTTGTTCAATCCCCGATAGTCTATACAAGGACGTAAGGTACCGTCTTTCTTTTCTACAAAAAAGAAACCCGCCCCCGCCGGAGAAGAAGACTTTCTAATAAATCCCTTGTCTAAATTCTCCTTGATATATTCCTCTAAAACTAAGTTTTCCTTGGTGGATAGAGGGTATACCGTACCCCTGGGAGGCATAGTACCAGGGAAAAGTTTAATAGAACAGTCATAAGACCGGTGGGGAGGTAAAGTATCCGCCTTACCCTTGTCAAATACAGATTTGAGGTCTAGATATTGTAATGGTATCTGAACGTCTGTGGATTGAGAAGTGTTAGCATAAGAGTTTACGGGGCAAACAGAAGTAACTCTCTGCAGACATTCTTCCCTACAACCCATACCCCAAGAAACGATTTCTCCACCCTCCCAGTCAATCTGAGGGTTGTGTCTCTTGAGCCAAGAATATCCTAGAACCACTGGGACTGCCGGGGAGGAAATTAACAGAAGGGAAATCAACTCTTCGTGGAAAATACCAACAGTAAGCTTAACGGGTTCGGTCTCATGGAATATTACTGGTTCAGATAAAGGTCTACCATCTATGGCCTCAACGGCCAAGGGTGTATCTCTCAATTGGAATGGGATACAATGCTTATTAGCGAAAGTTTGGTCTATAAAGCTTTCTGCTGCTCCAGAATCTAATAATGCCATCGTAGCAATAAACCCCTTTTCCCAAGCTAGAGAGACAGGAATCAGAAGCCTATGGTCTTTTTATTATGCATAGAGGACAGTAATGAAACACCCAAGGCCCGTCCTCTAAGGGAACTTAGGTGCGAGCGTTTCCCGGACGATTAGGGCAACTAAGACGTAAGTGACCTCTCAGCCCGCAGTATAAACAGAGACCCTCCCTTCTCCTGTACTGTCTCTCAGCCTCAGATAAGCGAGTATTACCTATTTGCATAGGTTCTGGTGGAGTAGGATTATAGGAGTCAGGGTTCTGAAATGAGGGAGCGAGTCTTACAGGAAGTCTAGTAACTCTTTCCCGAGTGTTCTGCCTCTGTCTCATGCGTTCATCTATTCTGGAAATGAAGGATATTAAATCCTCTAAATTTTCCGGAAGTTCTCTTGTGGCAATTTCATCTAAAATTTCATCAGACAACCCATTCAAGAAAACATCCATAAAAGCTTGTTCGTTCCATTTCACTTCTGCTGCCAATGATCTAAACTCTAGAGCATATTCTACAAGGGTCCTATCTTGTTGTTTAAGGCGTAACAGGGATCTGGCCGTGTAGCGGATGGCACCAGGCGACCCTACAAAAAAGACTGTATAAAGCTGCATCCGTGTATCTGCTGTATTTTCTGTGTATTGAAAAAGAATTGTATTCCTCTGATTGTTCGGTAGTTTCATTCCCTTAGTTTATTCGAATGAAACTACCGAACAACCAGACCTCCCTGTGTGAAGTGTGTCCTCAATTACCCGTTGAAACATTGTTGCGAACGGGTAATTGAACAGTAAGTAGCCGTCCTTTGTTCTCGGGGGTGGCCGCCATTCGACAAACGAACACGTGGCGGCGGCCATTTTAAAACTCCCGAACAGCGGTGTTTTGCCATCGAGTGTCTGGAACTAAAATCGGACACTCGAGTAGGCGAACACCGCTGAGACCTCCACAGCCCTGGTCCGTTCGGTTCCAAACTACCGAACGGCCCCTCGTTCGGTAAATAGAGAATACCGAACGAGGGGATTCAGGCGAACCCTCCCTAGCCTCTATAGCTAGAGGCTTTCGTGTATTTTATTCCCTTATGCCAGGACCGACCGCAAGGCCCATTCACATGGAACCGAATTCGGCTATCTCTGTTCGTGCGGTCGGTCATTTTATTCCCTCCATACTTTTCCCGAACCCCTGGTCCGATCTGGGTGATTTTTGGATATGTTGGTCACCCAGATCAGGGCTACCAGGGGATGTATGATTTAAAGGGGTACCCCTACGTTTAGGGGTACATCCAGAAACGGGGGGGAATTGGTGTGCTGGATAAGGGGATTATGATGCTGGCTGAGGGGAGGGGATGTGTGGGAGGTTACCAGGACAGGATTGGCTACTGTAATAATTACTGTAAATCCCTCCCTTGCATGGGAGCATGCTTTATAAGGAGACTGTGATTAAAGGCTAGTCAGTTATGCTCCTGAAACTGTGTGTCGTCCAGTTATTGGGATTGCTGTTGGGATATTGCTGTATTTTACCTGCTGGAAACCCTGCCTTTGGATTTACTATTTACTTGTTCCTGAGTCTCACTTGGATTATAAGCGGAGATAACCTGGGTAATATTGCATCTCCGCTACAGGCCGCATTAATCTTCCTCCCTGGGGGGTCAAAGGTTCTTCTAAAAGCCGTGACAAACTCAGTGTAGTTGTAGACTAAAGGATTGTCATTCTCCCAAAGGGGATTGGCCCATCTAAGTGCTTTATCTATTAGCAGGGTTATAATAAAGCCTACCTTAGCCCTGTCAGTGGGGTAAGCCCGGGGTTGTAGTTCGAAATGTATACTTATCTGGTTTAAAAAACCACGACAAGCATCAGGCGAACCCCCATATCGTAATGGTGACGTGACATGGGAAGATGCGCCTACAGTGGCTACTTCCAAACCAGTACTTAGCGAGTGGCTAGCAGTGGAACGTATTTCTTCAGACTGGGTACTGGAGCGTGTCAACAAAGTTTGTAGCGCTAAAGCCATTTGGTCCATTCTATGGTCCATGGCCTCAAATCTGGGGTCAGGAGGACTAGCACCTGCAGGATCCATCTGGCCCTGTCGTAATGTCAGGAAACTGACAGGGATCCAATACGCAGAGTGCGCACAGAAGGAGGTACGTATACCGGACCTTAGAATGGCCGGACTAGCGTAAGGACAAGCAAGAATAGTCAAAAGGTAAGCCGAGGTCAAGGGAGCCGGAGGACAGGTAAGCGAGATACAAGCCGAGTCAAAGGAGAGGAGAGGACAACAGGACAAAAGACAAGCAAGGGTCAAAACCGGAAACACAAGATAAAGAACGCGCTGAGTGACTAGCAAGCTAGAACCACGACAGGGCAATGAGCAGTAGTAAAGGTTTCCTTTAAATACCCTGTTACCTAAATAGAGACCACGCCCCCAAAAGGTCCGGAATAGCGGTTCCCGGCACTTTATGCAAATGCCGACGTCATGACGTCGACGCTAGCCGTCGCGTCATAAAAGGGGGAGGAGCTAGCACGGCCGGCGCGAAAACGGCCGGAATATGCCGAAATGCTAAGGGAAGGGAGCCCCTAAGCAGAGAGGATGTCCTCCCTGGATACATCACCAACAGGTACCCTGACAAAAACCCCATTGATTCAGATTAATATCAATGTCCAGTTCTTGTTTCCAAACCTGTATGGCAGTGGGATTTATATCTTTAACCATTGATTTAATTAATATCAAAGCTTTGGAAAGTGGCTTATTAATTTTTTTTGACGTGAATAGTAAATCTATCAAATTGCTCAAATTAGATTTTGGTATATTCATTTAGCTTTTAAGTCTTAAAAAATTAAACACCTCTCTAGGAGGAAGATTATATTCCCCTGATATTTGAGCAAAGGTTTTGATTGATCCTTCTATCAATAATTGGTCCACGGTCATTATCCCTTCTTTTTTCCAATTATTTAAATTTAAATCTTCCACTTGTTTTTCTATAATGTCTAACTCTAAGTAACTTGGAACTTTTTTTTCTATATTCATTGCTTTTTTAATTTTTAACCAGTTTTCCAATAATTGAGTTAAAATGATACTAGCATACTCTTTTCTCTTTAACGTTTTATTTATGTTCCAAATTAAACAGTCCAAGCTAGAGACTTCTCCTGCCTTCAATTCCATTTTATACCATCCCTCATCCTTATTTTCTTTAATTTGCATTCTATAAACGTGTAGGATAGTAGCTGCTTTGAAATTATTCATTATAAATGGATAGTCAAGTCCACCTTTATGTATTTTCTGCGCTAATATTGACTGCCTCAATCTTGGCTTCTTGCCTTTCCAAATGTATTGAGTAAAACTTCTTTGTATTAATTGAAGCCAATGGGTTGGGATATGGAGAGGTAACATTTGAAACATATAGTTCCACTTTGGTATAACATATGAGTTGATAACATTTATTCGTCCCCAAAAAGTAATCTCTAGGTTTCTACGATCTTTTAACCATTTATTAAGGTCTAATAATAATATTAAGAAATTTACTTCCATAATCTTATTTATCTCTCTAGTTATTTTTATTCCTAAGTAATCCATACTTTCTTTAACCCAGATAAAATCATATTTATTTTTAATCTCTTGTTGCATCTTTTTATCAAGGTTAACATCTAATATCAGAGATTTATTTGTATTTAACTTATAATTTGATATATGACTGTATCGCTCTTTCTTGCATTATATACTCTAAAGAATTTTTAGGGTTTGTGAGAGTAATTAAAATGTCATCAGCATATAAACTGATTTTTTGATCGTCATCCATTATTTTATAACCGTAAATCTCTTTATTATTTCTAATATTCTCAGCCAATGGCTCAATAGTCAGCAGGTAGAGTAATGGTGAAAGGGGACAACCCTGCCGAGTGCCATTTTTAAGTTGGAACCATGGGGCGACAATATTAGGTCCGATAGTCCGTGCAACTGGATTTACGTATAACGCCATAATGGCTTTCTTAATCCAACCTTCCAATCCATAGTGTAGTAAAACGGCTTCTAAGTATTTCCAGCTGACTCTGTCGAATGCTTTTTCAGCATCAATCGACAGAGTCAGAACTGGAACATCATTTCTATTTGCGTCGTCCAAGATTTTAATAATTTTTCTTAAACTTGTATAGGAGTTTCTGCCTGGTACATATCCTATTTGATCTTTATGAATAATTAATGGAAGAAGTTTTTTTATTCTAGCAGCCAAAACCGAAGCATATAACTTAGTGTCTACATCTATTAAAGATATCGGACGATAATTTTTGATGTCAGTGGGGTTTTTATCATTTTTCAAAATGGGCAAGATATTAGCTTTAAGCATTTCTGCTGGTAAGAATCCTCTGTTTGCCGCTATGTTAAAAGCAGAGGTCAAATGTGGACATATTAAATCTTTAAATGTTTTATAAAAAAGGTTGCTAAACCCATCCGGGCCTGGTGTTTTGATTCTTTCTAAATCATTTATTGCTTTCATAATCTCCTCCTGAGTTATAGGGTTATTCAAAAGATTATTTTCAATGGGTGTTAATTGAAACTTCTTTATATTGTTTAGATAATTTTTAATATCCTCATCTGTATTGATTTGAGGTATATTATATAGATTGGCATAATATTCGTTAAAACACTTTCCAATCTCTCTAGGGGTTAATGCTATTTTTCCATTCTGTATTATTTTATCTACCTTATTTTGTCCTTTTTGTTTTCTAAGTTTTTGAGATAGCATCTTTTCAGCTCGATTACCTTTAGAGTAATATTTAAGTTTCAATCTATCCATATTTTTAGCTATCGTATCCATTAATTTTTGCTTTATTTTTTCTTTAAGTTCTAATATTTTATCATAAATTTCAGGAGATGGAGATTGTTTATTAATATAAGTCATGTTTCTTAATTCTGTATATAGATATGCCAGGGTATTGTTTTTCTCAAGCTGACTTTGTAGCTTGATAATATGACCTCTTATAACAGCCTTAAAGGCACACCACAAAATAGGTGGATCAATATTTTCTGAGATATTTTCTTTAAAATAGTTTTTTATATTATTCCCTATATAAGTTTTATTTGATTCACAACAAAGCAAATTGTCTCTTAGCCGCCAGGTATAGGCTTCTCTTTTAAATGTACTAAAAATCATTTCGCAAAAAACTCCATTGTGATCTGTCCAAACTATCTCATCGATCTTTGTTTTTTTGGTCATATCAATAATACTTGGATCAACCCAAATCATATCCAATCTAGAATAAGAAAAATGCACTTTGGAAAAATGCGTATAGTCTCTCTCATTAGGGTTAAAAATTCTCCAAATATCAAATAAATTATATTCATCTTTAATTTTTTTCAAAGCTTTTGCTTGTTTTATCACCATCTGATTTAAAGTATTTCCTTTCATTAGTTTTTTATCTATCTGAGGATCCAATACAGCATTAAAGTCCCCTGCTACTATTAACTTTCCCACTTTAACTTCATCTACTTTTTCCAGAATTGTTTGTAATACCTATTTTAAACACTGCTTCTGGGATATTCTTACTCCACGGGGACGGGTATCTTTCAAAACAAACACCAAGCAGGTAAAGAACCACAAAAACCCAGACTAAAAAAGTCACATGGCAACAATAGGTTAATAGGAGAATTTTTCCAGATCAGCTGTTGCCTAAAATTTTCTATAAGAATTTCCGTTTTCCAAACTGCAAAACTTACTGAATACGAAGTGTGTATTCACAAACCGCGACATCATGTGCAAGCACTGAGCTTCACAAAATTGCTGTCGGGGAGAGTTTCAGACCCTCAGTTTGTGTGTGGTTTCAGCAGGTAAGTCGTGCTTGCGAACTAATAGAACTAAAGACGGATGCTCCATAGAAAAATGTTTGAATATAATATATTTTTGTCTATTATTTTGTAATCTGTTATTTTCTGTAATAATAAAAAATTACCTGTGTCTGGCCCCAGTGGACATTGCAATACAGTCATTGTAAAAAAAATTTAAAAAAATTTTCTATTTTTATGTAAAGCACAATTTTTACTGGCTGTCGGCATATAATACAGGGAGCCACTCCTCTTGCACAGTGGTAATCATACCTTATCACTGTCCACTGTGTTTTGCGATGTCCGTGACGCTATGGATATGTTGTCTGGCTGACTGCCATCCCCCTGGCTGTCTGCATCATCGAGGCCGTCTCTGCGAAGGACGGAGAAAGAAAAGAATGGTGTAACGGCACAAACTCTCTCATTAGATTGAAAGCTCCTGGGATAGAACAAGATTCCAAATAAATCTAAGCGTGTGATGGCGTATACTGTATAATATTACTGTTTCACCAGTGTATTATATAACTAGTATGCTAAGGCAGTACAATTACTATGTATAAAGCACCATTATATAATGACTGCGCTGCCCAATGGGGTGCATTATATAATATTATTATATGTGATCTGTCATCAAATTGACTTTAACTTAAAGAAGATGTATGTACGTACCAGCAATAACACAACCAGAGTTACCATTATGAAAGTGTGTACAGGCCTATGCAATTAGGGTGTTTGTATTTTTTTATTTAAAATGTTTCCAATAATTAGCTGGTTTTATTTTCTGCATTCATGTTTTTTGGAAGATCACATTGCAGATGGAAGAATAGGAAAATAGGTGAGTTAAATCAGAAGAGCTCAACAGTTAAATACAAAATTGTAAATGTCAAAAAATTAAATTAATAAGTAAAACTGGTAACATGTACAGGACCATTTTACTGAATTCTAAATTGGTACAGAACCTAACTTTGTTTTAACAAATATATATACGTGTGTGTGTGTGTGTGTGTGTATGTATGTGTGTGTGTATATATATATTATTATTATTTATTTTTTTTCCTTATTGTGACGATACAGACTAATATTGTCTGTTGGTACTTCCACTAAGTTGCACAGCTGATCACTATACTAAGTGTTATGACCTGGGCTTGGAGTCTCTTTATCCATCAGCATTCACATTAAAGCAGATCTTGTTACAGCTAGGAAAAAGACAACCAGCTTCTATCTTGGTACAAACAGCCACAACATTTATTTTCAAACAGCAACTTCCAGGCAGATATCTCAGCATGGGGGGAGGCTCTGAATCTTGTGCCATGTGACACATTAAAGTCTCTTTTTGTTACACTTGTGTGTGTGTGTGTGTGTCTGCAGACTTAGAAGTGCCTCGTTTGGCACAAAATGAGTTTGTGTCTCCCACCTTTGTGCCCCTCGCTGTGTCCATGTCGATGTATCATTAATAAATGTGGTTTTTAACCGCACGATTGAGTAAGGACTTTCTGTCTTGTGCTTGGATCTGTTTGTGTGTATAGTGGGATTCTCTGTAATGTTATTCTGACTGAGTGAGAGATTCTCTGTAATGTAATACTGACTGAGTGAGAGATTCTCTGTAATGTTATACTGACTGAGTGAGAGATTCTCTGTAATGTTATACTGACTGAGTGAGAGATTCTCTGTAATGTTATACTGACTGAGTGAGAGATTCTCTGTAATGTTATACTGACTGAGTGAGAGATTCTCTGTAATGTTACCCTGACTGAGTGAGAGATTCTCTGTAATGTTACTGACTGAGTGAGAGATTCTCTGTAATGTTATACTGACTGAGTGAGAGATTCTCTGTAATGTTATACTGACTGAGTGAGAGATTCTCTGTAATGTTATACTGACTGAGTGAGAGATTCTCTGTAATGTTACACTGACTGAGTGAGAGATTCTCTGTAATGTTACCCTGACTGAGTGAGAGATTCTCTGTAATGTTATACTGACTGAGTGAGAGATTCTCTGTAATGTTACCCTGACTGAGTGAGAGATTCTCTGTAATGTTACCCTGACTGAGTGAGAGATTCTCTGTAATGTTACCCTGACTGAGTGAGAGATTCTCTGTAATGTTATACTGACTGAGTGAGAGATTCTCTGTAATGTTATACTGACTGAGTGAGAGATTCTCTGTAATGTTATCCTGACTGAGTGAGAGATTCTCTGTAATGTTACCCTGACTGAGTGAGAGATTCTCTGTAATGTTATACTGACTGAGTGAGAGATTCTCTGTAATGTTACACTGACTGAGTGAGAGATTCTCTGTAATGTTATACTGACTGAGTGAGAGATTCTCTGTAATGTTATACTGACTGAGTGAGAGATTCTCTGTAATGTTACACTGACTGAGTGAGAGATTCTCTGTAATGTTACACTGACTGAGTGAGAGATTCTCTGTAATGTTACCCTGACTGAGTGAGAGATTCTCTGTAATGTTATACTGACTGAGTGAGAGATTCTCTGTAATGTTACCCTGACTGAGTGAGAGATTCTCTGTAATGTTATACTGACTGAGTGAGAGATTCTCTGTAATGTTACACTGACTGAGTGAGAGATTCTCTGTAATGTTATACTGACTGAGAGAGAGATTCTCTGTAATGTTATACTGACTGAGTGAGAGATTCTCTGTAATGTTACCCTGACTGAGTGAGAGATTCTCTGTAATGTTATACTGACTGAGTGAGAGATTCTCTGTAATGTTACACTGACTGAGTGAGAGATTCTCTGTAATGTTATACTGACTGAGTGAGAGATTCTCTGTAATGTTACCCTGACTGAGTGAGAGATTCTCTGTAATGTTACCCTGACTGAGTGAGAGATTCTCTGTAATGTTATACTGACTGAGTGAGAGATTCTCTGTAATGTTATACTGACTGAGTGAGAGATTCTCTGTAATGTTATACTGACTGAGTGAGAGATTCTCTGTAATGTTATACTGACTGAGTGAGAGATTCTCTGTAATGTTACACTGACTGAGTGAGAGATTCTCTGTAATGTTACCCTGACTGAGTGAGAGATTCTCTGTAATGTTACTGACTGAGTGAGAGATTCTCTGTAATGTTACACTGACTGAGTGAGAGATTCTCTGTAATGTTATACTGAGTGAGATTCTCTGTAATGTTATACTGACTGAGTGAGAGATTCTCTGTAATGTTACACTGACTGAGTGAGATTCTCTCTGTTACACTGACTGAGTGAGAGATTCTCTGTAATGTTACACTGAGTATTCTACAATGTTACACTGAGTGAGAGATTCTCTGTAATGTTACTGACTGACTGAGTGAGAGAGATTCTCTGTAATGTTACCCTGACTGAGTGAGAGATTCTCTGTAATGTTACCCTGACTGAGTGAGAGATTCTCTGTAATGTTATTCTGACTGAGTGAGAGATTCTCTGTAATGTAATACTGACTGAGTGAGAGATTCTCTGTAATGTTATACTGACTGAGTGAGAGATTCTCTGTAATGTTATACTGACTGAGTGAGAGATTCTCTGTAATGTTACCCTGACTGAGTGAGAGATTCTCTGTAATGTTACCCTGACTGAGTGAGAGATTCTCTGTAATGTTATACTGACTGAGTGAGAGATTCTCTGTAATGTTATACTGACTGAGTGAGAGATTCTCTGTAATGTTACACTGACTGAGTGAGAGATTCTCTGTAATGTTACCCTGACTGAGTGAGAGATTCTCTGTAATGTTATACTGACTGAGTGAGAGATTCTCTGTAATGTTACACTGACTGAGTGAGAGATTCTCTGTAATGTTATACTGACTGAGTGAGAGATTCTCTGTAATGTTACACTGTGTAATGTGATGGCTGTGACAGACCGGAGACATGGAGCAGTACCTCTTGCTGTTATTCCTCTGTTTTGCTGGTGTTTTGGGCGGCTGTATCGGTTCTTTCAGAGCTCCCTTCAGGTGAATCATCCTTTCCTGGATCACCTCTCGGATGTGTTTGATCCACTCCTGCTTCACTTCTATACTAGACGCCTGGGAGAGACACATCCAGCCTATTACAGCTCTTTATTATTCACTGTCTGTTTACCAGACATAAACTGTGTTCATTGTCTCCAAACCAGAGGAATATTTAACATCCAGACCTGCGAATCCGGCTATAGAGAGGTATTAACCGACACTGCCCCAGATATAACATTTCATGTACACTAAGACTGGAGGAATTATGGAGAAATCAATGTTTGTATTAATGATTGATATCTAGATCAGGCACACAGGGATAGAGAGCGACGTGGTTCATTTACATCTCATCCTATGCTGCTGGTAAAAAGCGGTCACTAGGCGCCTGCACAATATCTAGTAAAGCAAACAAATGCAGGTAACGATATGGGAATTTTAACTTTACAACTTTAGAGTTTACTGAATAACTTTGTAAGAATGGCAATGTTGTCTAATCTTATTTGCATATTGTACATGGCATTCTGGGTGTATTGCGATATTAAATTCATCGTGAGAGGCTGTTTTAAAGAGGGTTGGTTTTCCTTGCCTAATGATAAGCAGATTGTGACAAACTCCCCTTCCTACGTGAGTTTTCCATGAGCTCCTGGAGGAGCCTGCTTGCCAGCCTCCTGCCCACAGACTATGGGCCCTGCAGGGAAACCTGTAAAAGACTATTTAACTGGCTTGGTTCATGTGATTCTCCTCTGCTGTTCAGGAACCAAACAGCCGCACAAACTATGGACCACCCAGGAGCTTGTTAAGCCTTATGGATACATTATAACGATCCTAACCACAGTGTTCAAAGTGTTCGTCTGGGTGGCCGCTTTTCCTATGGAAGAACACGAGGTGGCGGCCATCTTGTTCGCACGAATGCAGGCAGCGGTGTTTGGTCGTCGAGTTCATGGACCTAAAATCAGACACTGAAACTCCTGAACACCACGATCACCTGCGTTCGTTTTTTGTTTTTTTTTATAACTTAGACCACTGTTCGGTGGGATCGTTCGTCTGGATGAAGGGAACATGCTCCACGGTATGTGAATGGATTCTGTTTGGTAGTTTGTTTGGTTTTAAACTACCAAAATATACCGACCACTAGCCCTCATCTCATGGAACTGTTTTGGGCAAGGGACCATGTGAACGGTCGATCATATTATGACTTCCTAGAAAATTCTGAACCGTTCCAGGTTATATTTGGATATGTTGGTCACCCAGATCGGGGACATCAGGGGATGTAACTTTTAGGTGGATTTTATGTATTTTTAAAGGACCACTATAGTGCCAGGGAAACATACTCTTTTTCCTGGCACTATAGTGCCCTGAGGGTGCCCCCACCCTCAGAGACCCCCTCCCGCCGAGCTCTGGAGAGAGGAAGGGGTTAAAATCTTACCTTTCTCCAGCGCCGGGCGGGGAACTTTCCTCCTCCTCTCCTTCTTCCTAGCAACGTCATCAGCTGAATGCGCATGCGCGGCAGGAGCCACGCGCGCATTCAGCAAGTCACATAGGAAAGCATTCATAATGATGATTTTCACAGTGAGAAGCATGCAAGCGCCTCTAGCAGCTGTCAATGAGACAACCACTAGAGGCTTTAGAGGCTGGATTAACCCATTTATAAACATAGCAGTTTCTTTGAAACTGCTATGTTTATAAAAAAAAAAAAAAAGGGGTTAACCCTAGCTGGACCAGGCACCCAGACCACTTCATTAAGCTCAAGTGGTCTGGGTGCCTATAGTGGTCCTTTAAGGTACGTTCGGGGTGCTTGTGAAATGTGTGTTTTTGTGCCTGGAGATAATTGAGTTTTGTACAGTTCATGACTCAATTATCTCCCAGGCATATGGGAGGGATTTTCCTGTTTTCGGTGGGAGTGTCATGGGCGTGCTTGTCTGTTTTCAGAAATTTATAAAAGCAGGCCACCTGGCCAGATTAAAGGTATTCCAGCTTGTACTCGCAGAACTACAGTGCCTTGCAAAAGTATTCACCCCCCCCCCCTTTGGCATTTTTCATGTTTTGTTGCCTCACAACCTGGAATTAACATGGATTGTTTGAGGATTTGCATCATTTAATTTACAGGACATGCCCACAACGTTGAAGATTTTTATTTTTTTTATTGTGAAGCAAACAACAAATAAGACAAAATAACAGAAAAGGTCAATGTGCATAACTATTCACCCCCCTAAAGTCAATACTTTGTAGAGCCACCTTTTGCGGCAATCGCAGCTCCAAGTCGCTTTGGATAAGTCTCTATGAGCTTGCCACATCTTACCACTGGGATTTTTGCCCATTCCACTTTGCAAAACTGCTCCAGCTCCTTCAAGTTGGATGGTTTGCGCTTGTGAACAGCAATCTAAGTCTGACCACAGATTTTCTATTGGATTGAGGTCTGGGCTTTGACTAGGCCATTCCAACACATTTACATGTTTCCCCTTAAACCACTCAAGTGTTGCTTTAGCAGTGTGTTTGGGGTCATTGTCCTGCTGGAAGGTGAACCTCCGTCCTAGCCTCAAATCACGCACAGAGTGGTACAGGTTTTGCTCAAGAATATCCCTGTATTTAGCACCATCCATCTTTCCCTCAACTCTGACCAGTTTCCCAGTCCCGGCTGCTGAAAAACATCCCCACAGCATGATGCTGCCACCACCATGTTTCACTGTGGGGATTGTGTTCTTTGGGTGATGTGATGTGTTGGATTTGCGCCAGACATAGCGTTTTCTTTGATGGCCGAAAAGCTAAATTTTAGTCTCATCAGACCAGAGCACCTTCCTCCATACATTTTGGGAGTCTCCCACATGCCTTTTTGCAAACCCAAAACGTGCCATTTTTTTGCTGAAAGTAATTGCTTTCTTGTGGCCACTCTGCCATAAAGCCCAACTCTATGGAGAGTACGGCTTATTGTCGTCCTATGTACAGATACTCCAGTCTCTGCTGTGGAACTCTGCAGCTCCTCCAGGGTTACCTTAGGTCTCTGCGCTGCCTCTCTGATTAATGCCCTCCTTGCCAAGTCCATGAGTTTTGATGGGCGGCCGTCTCTTGGCAGGTTTGCTTTCCATTTGGTTATGACCGATTTGATGGTGCTCCTGGGGATCATCAAAGATTTGATGATTTGTACTTCTCAACAACATTGTCCCTTACTTTTTTGGAGAGTTCCTTGGTCTTCATGGCAGTGTTTGGTTAGTGGTGCCTCTTTAGGTGTTGCAGCCTCTGGGGCCTTTCGAAAAAGGTGTGTATATGTAATGACAGATCATGTGACACTCAGATTGCACACAGGTGGACATCATTTCACGAATTATGTGACTTCTGTAGGTAATTGGTTGCACCAGAGCTTTTTATGGGCTTCATAACAAAGGGGGTGAATACATACGCACATGCCAATTTTCTGTTTTCTATTTCTAAAAAATAGTTTTATATATATATTTTTCTCATTTCACTTCACCAACTAAGACTATTGTGTTCTGATCCATCACATAAAATTCAGATTAATATAACATTGAACTTAAGGCTGTAATGTAACAAAATAGGTAAAAAGTCAAGGGGGTGAATACTTTTGCAAGGCACTGTATGTGTCGTCTGGTTATTGGGAGGGGAAAGGGCTACTCTTTAATCACTGTTCCAGTGTGCAGGATTCAAAGGGGAAAGTCCTTGTCCTTGAGTGTCGTCCAGTGCTTGGGGATGGCTAGAACATATTCCCCATTCTGCTCCAGGAGGGAGCAGTTCCAGGACCCCAATCAAGCCACAGCGACTGTGGGCAGAAGTGCTGCCGTTTGTCCCCTGTTCCAGCTAGGAAGCAGTCCTTGGCAGAGGTACCCAGCCAGGGGTACAGGGAGCTCTGTTGCACAGATGTTACATATCATTACATTTGTAGGTATTGCATAGCTAACAGTGTAAATATGGAAATAACATTTAACAACTGATGTAAAAAACTCACCTTAAGCACGGTCTTGTTATCTGAGGACGGCGTGCGTCCTGACCACAGCGCAAATTTACATGAATCGCCTTCAACGTGCTCCGTTACACCCAGTTCTGAGGTCTAGAAAGAGATCTGGAGTGAATATACATGTGGATGCAGAGCCTGTATGTAATTCTTTGTTTAGAAGCCCCCCACCCCAAAGATATGTGATATGGTCAGATCAACAGCAACAGGGCAACAGAAAGATACACCTGGGCTTTATTCTTTTTGTGAATGGCCCTAGTTTAGTTCACAAACTGTGTACACAGTGGGGTCTGTTAAACTGGGCATACGGAAAACTGACCAGTCAAATATGAATTTTAGGCCAAAGTAGCTTTCCAGGTACTATTCTCCAATGCTGCTACTTTGCCAAGCAATTCACTGATCACTTCTCGGCATTCCAGATGGTGAAACATAGAATGTGACTGCAGATAAGAACCATTCGGCCCATCTAGTCTGCCCAATTTTCTAAATACTTTCATTAGTCCCTAGCCTTATCTTATAGTTAGGATAGCCTTATGCCTATCCCACGCATTCTTAAACTCCTTTACTGTGTTAACCTCTACCACTTCAGCTGGAAGGCTATTCCATGCAGCCACTACCCTCTCAGTAAAGTAATACTTCCTGATATTTTTAAACCTTTGCACCTCTAATTTAAGACTATGCCCTATAACTGTGGTAGTTTTTCTTCTTTTAAATGTTATGGACCACATCTCCCATGATGCTTTGCTGGCATTATGGCTGTAGCGTGGAAAGTTTCCTACCCCTGCTCTACAGTAATCAATGCAGTGCCAGAATTGGAAGATTTGCCATTTTAGAGTAACAAGGTATGAAAGCAACTTTTCTGTTAATCTGACACTAAACACCAGAACCACTACAGCCTAATGAAGTGTTTCTGGGGCAAAGATATGTCTGGTTAATCTGTATGACCCTCCCACCCACTCCTCATTCTCAACACTTTTTTCTTTCTTTCTAATTATTTACTTTTCTCTTCTTACTCTTTGGTGGGCCCTCTTTATTTACAGGCCTACCGTATCGTTGGTCCTGGCACACCACAACCGACTTGCTCGTTATACTATCCTACACTTATACTGGAACTTACTCCTTATACGGCTATTTGCTCCTAACACAAATATATTAATATTTTCATCTCATTTCATTTTTTGCATCTAAATGGCCCCTACATCAGTCATACGTTATTGTGTTCCTAACATTAGTGATCCTTAAAATAAAAATGTAATCAGTCATGGATGTAGATGCTAATTGTGCTTCTGTGATCGCAGACTTATCCGTGCAGCGAATGTTGGGCACAGACTCCGACTCCATGGCAAATGAAATGGAGAGATCTGAAAGACCAGTTTCTAAGAACCACCTTTTAAAGATCTGTGGCAGAGGTTCCCAATTGAATACATGTAAAATGTGGAGATATGAGATCATGTGACATTAACCTTAACCGAACTGTGAACATTCAACCCTGTGCCCCCAACAAGGCTTAGATATTAAATTGTGCCCCAATGTCCAGATTGGGTATATTAACCTGTGTGCCCCTTTAATGCCCAGATTGGGTATATTAACCTGTGTGCCTTTTTAATGCCCAGATTGGTTATATTAACCTGTGTGCCCCACTAATGCCCAGATTGGTTATATTAACCTGTGTGCCCCAGTAATGCCCAGATTGGGTATATAAATCTGTGTGCCCCTTTAATGCCCAGATTGAGTATATTAACCTGTGTGCCCCACTAATGCCCAGATTGGGTATATAAAGCTGTATGCCCCTTTAATGCCCAGATTGGGTATATAAAGCTGTGTGCCCCACTAATGCCCAGATTGGGTATATTAACCTGTGTGCCCCACTAATGCCCAGATTGGGTATATTAACCTGTGTGCCCCTCTAATGTCCAGATTAGGGAAATTAAACTTTTGTGCCTGTCGTTTGTCTAAACTTTACATTAAGGCCACTTACTAGCAGCTTGTTTTTGTAAACATATTTGGTGTGACCCGTAGAGTCTTTGATTTCTTTGCTGAAAACCAGTGAGATTTCAAAGAGGAAGAGGTGGCGGTCCCTCCCTTTACGGATGAGAGATTTGGGATCCCAAACTTGGAAGGAATCCTGAAGAATGAGCTCTCCCTGGACATCGAGGTTTTCATCAAACCCTGAAAGGCAAAATGCAGGATGGGTTACGTACCTAGTGAGGCTGCCCCATTAAATGCAAAATACACACAGTATGGCTAAATGGTGTAACAAAATCCAAATAGTTATTTACTGAGATAAGTAGCCTTGTAAGATTTAAAACAGCATTATTCTGTGCTCTGTGTTCTTTTCATTTGTATTGCAGCAACACTATTGCCATATGCTAAGCAATGCATATTCTGCGTGTGCTTTCTCAATGCCCTTTTATTCTAATATTGTAAACCCAGTGAGGGCCGACTGACTCCGATACACTCCCAGTCCTATGATACCTGCCTAGGGAGGGCGACTGACTCCGATACACTCCCAGTCCTATGATACCCGCCTAGCGAGGCCGACTGACTCCGATACACTCCCAGTCCTATGATACCCGCCTAGCAAGGGCGACTGATTCCGATACACTCGTGGTCCTATGATACCCGTCTAGCGAGGGCGACTGACTCCGATACACTCCCTGTCCTATGATACCCGCCTAGCGAGGGCAACTGACTCCGATACACTCCCAGTCCTATGATACCCGCCTAGCGAGGGCGACTGACTCCGATACACTCCCAGTCCTATGATACCCGCCTAGCGAGGCCGACTGACTCCGATACACTCCCAGTCCTATGATACCCACCTAGCGAGGCCGACTGACTCCGATAAACTCATGGTCCTATGATACCCGTCAAACGAGGGCAACTGACTCTAATACACTCCCAGTCCTATGATCACTGCCTAGCGAGGCCGACTGACTGATACATTCCCGGTCCTGTAATACGCACCCAGCAAGGGTGACTGACTCCAATACACTCCCGGTCCTGTGATACCCAGCGAGGGTGACAAACATACTCCTGGTCTTATGATATGAACCCAGAGAGGAAGACTAATTTCAATACACTGCCGGTCCTGTGATACGCACCAAGAGAGAGCGACTCACTCCAACACACTCCCAGTGCTATGATACATACCCAGCGAGGCAGACTGACTCCAATACACTCCCGGTCCTGTGATACGCACCCAGCGAGGCGGACTGACTCCGATACTGTCCCTGTCCTATGATACGCACCCAGCGACGCGGACTGACTCCGATACACTCCCAGTCCTGTGATACGCACCAAGTGAGGCAGACTGACTCCGATACACACATGGTCCTCTGATATGAACCCAGAGAGGACGACTGACTCTGACACACTCCCGGTCCTTTGATAACTGCCAAGCGAGGGCGACTGAAGTAGTGCACAGACTAATTTGTGGCTCGTTCTTTAGATAATAAAATGTTGACCAAACATGTTGCACCAAATGCCACTAAATCTAGTGTGGTTCCAATGTAAAGTTAACCATTTCAATACAGAAACATTAACCCTATCACTCACAGTATGTACAACATGCACTGATTGGTTTTAATATGAGTAGAGACTAGAGAAGGGAGATTTTAGATTGAAGTGATTGAAGTCTCCCTCTATTAGTCTGCCCTGCGTTTAGAAAGTTCTGCTTAGTATCAGCAATACAGAAAGCTCTGTTACAGCATGCAAAAGCCACAATGCGTACACAGTAACCCTAACTCAAATAACAAACATTAAAGGCACCATAACCACTTCTTCTTACTGAAGTGAATGTGACATTTGGGTGCTTGGTAGATGTACCACCAATTAGCACCATGCTTATCTTGGTTGGCTTGATGAAAAATGAGAGTCCACGAGTGCCCATGGCACCACTTCGCATTAGCCATACAAATTTCTAACAGCCATGAACTGCAGTGGTTAACTCTGGGTGCACAGCGGCTGCTCTCAATCAGTGCCACCCAAGGCCGATTGGGTCCATGTGGTATGGCTGCTGTTCTCATTCATTGTTAACAATATAAATCTCGTATCTGGCCATACCTTCCATCATGCTGA
The DNA here is from genome assembly GCA_933207985.1 of Pelobates cultripes. Classification (NCBI taxonomy): domain Eukaryota; kingdom Metazoa; phylum Chordata; class Amphibia; order Anura; family Pelobatidae; genus Pelobates; species Pelobates cultripes. Next base: position 3,845,479 of record OW240918.1, read on the forward strand.
CATGCATTGCATCATTGGCTTTCTTAGGGACACTCAACATAACTTCCAGCCCATCCTTGATCTCGCCTTTACCTTCCTCGCAGCAAGTCAGCAGCTCCTGGGAGAGAGATGGGGTTTAGTAATTCTTTAGCGAAATAAACTCCTGTCTATATAACGATATCTCAGAGTGCACCAAGATAACACTTAAAACTTCATACACTGAGATATGCCACTTCACGTTCTAAGCAAGAGACCAAGGAATTATCTCGTAAATATATTTATATACACTTGAAGTGATTATTGAATTAGCCCTCCCGATAAGAAAGATAAAAGGAAAACGGTCATCATTTAAAGTTAGTCAAAATAAAACATTGTAAAGTCTGTGAAAATTACTTGTAATGCACATATGTATTTAAACCCCTCTTGTCAGTATATCTCCTAGTTAAGATCATGTAACAGACACAGTGTCACTTTATAGATATTATAGAAAGTTATAATGTAACGGGACAAAGTGTCACTTTATAGATAATAATATAGATATATTATAGATAATAATACCCACCTCTTTAGGTAATAATAATAATGTAACGGGACACAGTGTCACTTTATAGATAATAATATAGAAAGTTATGTAACGGACACAGTGTCACTTTATAGATAATATAGAAAGTTATAATGTAACAGACACAGTGCCACTTTATAGATAATATAGAACGTTATCATGTAACGGACAGAGTGTCACTTTATAGATATTATAGAAAGTTATAATGTAACGGACAGAGTGTCACTTTATAGATATTATAGAAAGTTATAATGTAACGGACACAGTGCCACTTTATAGATAATATAGAACGTTATCATGTAACGGACAGAGTGTCACTTTATAGATATTATAGAAAGTTATAATGTAACGGGACAAAGTGTCACTTTATAGATAATAATATAGATATATTATAGATAATAATACCCACCTCTTTAGGTAATAATAATAATGTAACGGGACACAGTGTCACTTTATAGATAATAATATAGAAAGTTATGTAACGGACACAGTGTCACTTTATAGATAATATAGAAAGTTATAATGTAACAGACACAGTGCCACTTTATAGATAATATAGAACGTTATCATGTAACGGACAGAGTGTCACTTTATAGATATTATAGAAAGTTATAATGTAACGGGACAAAGTGTCACTTTATAGATAATAATATAGATATATTATAGATAATAATACCCACCTCTTTAGGTAATAATAATAATGTAACGGGACACAGTGTCACTTTATAGATAATAATATAGAAAGTTATGTAACGGACACAGTGTCACTTTATAGATAATATAGAAAGTTATAATGTAACAGACACAGTGCCACTTTATAGATATTATAGAAAGTTATCATGTAACGGACAGAGTGTCACTTTATAGATAATATAGAAAGTTATAATGTAACGGACAGAGTGTCACTTTATAGATATTATAGAAAGTTATAATGTAACGGACACAGTGCCACTTTATAGATAATATAGAACGTTATCATGTAACGGACAGAGTGTCACTTTATAGATATTATAGAAAGTTATAATGTAACGGGACAAAGTGTCACTTTATAGATAATAATATAGATATATTATAGATAATAATACCCACCTCTTTAGGTAATAATAATAATGTAACGGGACACAGTGTCACTTTATAGATAATAATATAGAAAGTTATGTAACGGACACAGTGTCACTTTATAGATAATATAGAAAGTTATAATGTAACAGACACAGTGCCACTTTATAGATAATATAGAAAGTTATCATGTAACGGACACAGTGTCACTTTATAGATATTATAGAAAGTTATAATGTAACGGACACAGTGTCACTTTATAGATATTATAGAAAGTTATCATGTAACGGGACACAGTGTCACTTTATAGATAATATAGAAAGTTATAATGTAACAGACACAGTGCCACTTTATAGATAATATAGAAAGTTATAATGTAACGGACACGCTGTCACTTTATAGATAATTTAGAAAGTTATAATGTAACGGACACGCTGTCACTTTATAGATAATATAGAAAGTCATAATGTAACGGACACAGTGTCACTTTATAGATAATTTAGAAAGTTATAATGTATGGAACACAGTGTCACTTTATAGATAATATAGAAAGTCATAATGTAACGGACACAGTGTCACTTTATAGATGATAATATAGAAAGTTATAATGTAAGGGACACAGTGTCACTTTATAGATAATATAGAAAGTCATAATGTAACGGACACAGTGTCACTTTATAGATATTATAGAAAGATATCATGTAACGGACACAGTGTCACTTTATAGATATTATAGAACGTTATCATGTAACAGGACACCGTGTCACTTTATAGAAAATAATATAGAAAGTTATCATGTAACGGACACAGTGTCACTTTATAGATATTATAGAACGTTATCATGTAACAGGACACCGTGTCACTTTATAGATAATAATATAGAAAGTTATAATGTAACGGACAGAGTGTCACTTTACAGATATTATAGAAAGTTATAATTTAACAGAACACCGTGTGACTTTATAGATATTATAGAAAGTTATCATGTAACGGACACAGTGTCACTTTATAGATATAGAAAGTTATAATGTTAGGGACACAGTGTCACTTTATAGATAGTATAGAAAGTTATCATGTACCAAGAAGCTTGTCCATGCTCTAGTAATTTCTCGCATGGATTATTGTAACCCTCTCCTGATTGGTCTTCCCAAAAGCCGTACTACCCCGCTACAGTCCATAATGAATGCTGCTGCCAGACTGATTTTTCTCTCTAGTCGGTTCTCTCACACCTCTCCCCTCTGTCAGTCCTTACATTGGCTTCCTGTATGCTATAGGAGTCAATTCAAGGTACTAATTCACACCTATAAAGCACTGAACAATTCTAGCCCCTCTTTTATCTCCTCACAGATCCATAGGTATGTCCCTTCTCGGTCTCTATGCTCAGCCCGTGACCACCTCCTCCGGGACCACCTCCTCGCGGGCAGCTCCCTTCCTATGGAATAGCCTGCCTACCGCCATCAGACTCTCCCCTAGTCTTGCATCTTTTAAGAAGTGCCTAAAAACCCACCTCTTTAGGAAAGCTTATGGCCTCCAAGACTAACCTTTACCTCACATACCTGTCTCTTGCTCTCTCCTAAAGGGAAGTCCACCTTATTTGACTACAAATTCCTGTCCTAATGTGTCTTACACCCCACCTCCTATAGAATGTAAGCTCGATTGAGCACGGTCCTCTTCAACCTATTGTTCCCGTAAGTTTTTTGTAATTGTCCTATTTATAGTTAAATCCCCCCTCTAATAATATTGTAAAGCACTACGGAATCTGTTGGCGCTATATAAATGGCAATAATAATAATAATAATGATAATGTAACGGGACACAGTGTCACTTTATAGATATTATAGAAAGTTATCATGTAACGGACACAGTGTCACTTTATAGATATTACAGAAAGTTATAAGGTAACGGACACAGTGTCACTTTATAGATAATAATATAGAAAGTTATCATGTAACGGGACACAGTGTCACGTTATAGAAAGCTATAATGTAACAGACACAGTGTCACTTTATAGATAATAATATACAAAGTTATAATGTAACGGGACACAGTGTCACTGTATAGATATTATAGAAAGTTATCATGTAACAGACACCGTGTCACTTTATAGATATTATAGAAAGTTATCATGTAACGGACACAGTGTCACTTTATAGATAATACAAACATTTATCATCAGCCCCTTCCTCATCTCCTACACACCAGACAGTCACTGCGGCAGTGCCTCACAGGAAACTTTTTAATTCATTTTTCCCTTTGGAGTGCACAGGGATTTAATGACTCCCCAGCAATGTAAGGATTAAAGAGAGTTGACTACAGATGTCCTGTCCATTACAGAGGTCACTATACAAGACAGTTTACTGTAAGATGTAACTTTTAGGCCTGGCGTGTAGCATAGAGCTTGAAATGCCCTGTTTTAGAAAACAAACTTAGAACGGACCAATCACAGAACGAGGGCGATCTAGTCTAGAACATACCTTCAGCAGAAGCTGGTATTTTGTGATCCTCTGAACAGGTTTTATAAGATAAGAGGATATGGAATTCGCCAGTCCATGTCTTTGCTGGATCTCCTGCTAGCCAAACAAATATCAATCAGAGGGAGCACTCAAAATATTGCCCACATCCACTCTCTGCCCCAGAGCTGCCCAGGGTGACTTACATCAAAGAATGTCCCTGCGTGTTCCAGGATGAGCTGGCTGGAATCTGGCTTGTTCTTACAATATGTCACGTACATCTGAAACTTGTCAGCCTGCAGACAGGGAACACAGAACAGCAAGGAATATGTAGTATATTGTTCATACAGAATGAATATATATAAATGTGTGCATGTCGTCTGTATATTGCAATAAGCGCAACGTGGTGATATTTGGTTTGCTTTTTATTCCTGAAGACATCCTTAGTGTGATTGTAACAGGCCCTTACCCAAGTAACAAAGCAATGGCCCACATCCTCAGGAAGCTGCTCATATTTCTCCAACTCCTTGAGGAAAATGCTGTGCGAGGACAGAGAGAAAGAATGCAGTCAGAGCACATTCATTGGTACAGGATGACAGACAAATAGACAGAAGAACAGACATACATAAACATTTATTGTAAGAGCAAGAGGTAATGTACGCACACTGTCGGGGGATACTCCCACTAGGGTGCCTCCCAACAGGGCCAATTCTCAAAATACACAATGTCTGATCACACCCGTGGTATGCTTATAAGGCAGTCTTTATTGAAGAAGCACAGAAATCAGACAACGTTTTGGCACTCTATGTGCCTTTGTCGAGTCTAACCAACAAGTGTGGGTAGTGCATATTTATATCATCACGTCCAATCATAACATCAAGTGCATGCAACTGGTGAATCAGTTATAAATGCAATCAGTGCACTGAAAACTTGTCTACCATCCTAATAAAACATTGGATACTCCATTAATCCCTTACTATTATTGTGTGATTTCATATATTCAGGAATAAAGTTTATTAACATACAGGTGTCAGACATACACTTCCTGGTACACGCTGGCTTTGCAATCCTATGACATCACCCGCAATGGCGTGATGACGTCACAATCTGCAATGTCAGATATAAGACAATATAAGAAAACCGACTCTGGAAAAGTCCAGTACTTAATATAAATCAATAAATACATATTGGTGGTTGAGTGTGCATATCAAGGACTCCCACTATATGGAGGCACCAACCCCTGACGTAATCTCACCCAATGTCGTCATGTAATACTTAAAGTTCAGTGTACACTGCATGAAATGCACTTTCACCTTTTTATTAGACACCGGCACTTTAAGTATTATAATACACTAGAACTTTAAGAACTTTAAGATGTAATTGTTTTTTTATTTCCACTTAGTACCAGATGCTTCCAGAGTCGGTTTTCTTATATTGTTTTATATCTGACATTGCAGATTGTGACGTCATCACGCCATTGCGGGTGATGTCATAGGATTGCAAAGCCAGCGTGTACCAGGAAGTGTATGTCTGACACCTGTATGTTAATAAACTTTATTCCTGAATATATGAAATCACACAATAATAGTAAGGGATTAATGGAGTATCCAATGTTTTATTAGGATGGTAGACAAGTTTTCAGTGCACTGATTGCATTTATAACTGATTCACCAGTTGCATGCACTTGATGTTATGATTGGACGTGATGATATAAATATGCACTACCCACACTTGTTGGTTAGACTCGACAAAGGCACATAAGAGTGCCAAAACGTTGTCTGATTTCTGTGCTTCTTCAATAAAGACTGCCTTATGAGGATACCACGGGTGTGATCAAACATTGTGTATTTTGAAGATAGACATAAACAGGCCGACATATATATATATATATATATATATATATATATAATGCAAAAATAAGCTTATGCCACAGCATGCAGAAATGAGGTCAGGCATAGTCAATTAGAGCCTGGACAGAGCGTATTATCGATCCTTAAGGATGGCCGGATGTAATGCAACAATAAGAGGGAAAGCGACAGAGACAAATCCACATGATTTTCCAATGTCAGGGAAGTAGAGTTACACAGATTGTTTAGGCTAATTGTACACAAGGTCAATAAACAGCCAGGGTCAAATACCAAGTAACTGTAAGAAACGAGCATTCGCACTCCACAGATAAAACATGACAGGGCAATGTACTGTTAGTGGGCGGGTGTTAAATAGTACATTAATAAACCCTGTCGGCCATTGCCAGAACACCTAAAGGTGGCGTTACAAGTATGACACAGGAGAGCCCATAAAATGACAGTAAGGGACAGCGATCAGCGTCATAAATAATGACAAGCAGGAAAAATGTAGTGCAATGACCCTGATAATGTGCCATATACATAAACGTACATAAGACAGAAACATACACAGGCAGACATATATTATTTTTATTTTATTATTTATATAGCGCCAACACATTCCGTAGCTCTGTATATACAGACACTCAGTCACATAGATATCCAGCCAGTATGGTAGAATACTGTAATTTGTATTTTATATGTATATAGTTGAAAATGTAAATGTATCTGTTGAAGGTCTCTGAGATGTTAATTAACCTCTTGACCTTGGATAGTATCAGAGAGGGGCGGGTATATCAATATTTACTAGCCTTTTACACGAGCCATCGGGTCATCTGGCAATAGATGGAAGGTACCATCACTTAGATAAAAGAAAGGACAGTAGTAATAACGAAGGGAGTCGTTAGTATGGAAGGAAGTGAGAGAGGCATCTGAACATCTCTTTTGCTCAGTAATAAATAATTTTATCAGAATTGTATCTGTAAGCCCCAGAAAAAAAGCTTGTGTTTATTTGTTCTGATGAATTACTGCATCAGAAAGAAGTGGGTTAGTGGAACATATATACACTTATATTAAATCAATCTTTTCAGACACACCATACGGACAGATTGCACAGACGATACGTACTTGTTATGAAAATCATAGATTTCTTGTATGTTGCCAAATATAATATGTTCCTTATTCAAGATCCCAGGAGGAATCTCCTCGACACCACTTGTCATCTCCCACAGGTACGTCTGCAAGGCAGATAGGCACAGTTAGTGTGGATGCCTACTCAGCACTCACCTCGGTGGGAGTATGCTCACTCTTTCTGATAGAGCACCTCACTCACTCCCTGCTGGGTCAGGTGTCTCCCACAGCCCTTGCATCAAATCCACAAATTGGCCAGTTACTAGTAAAAGATCTGATGTTTAAAATCCAATAATTTCTTGCAGGTTTAGGTAAATGAAGGGAGATTGCTCTGTTCAGTATGCTCCCAGACACTGTCTGAGACTTACCTCCATACACTCATGTAGGTCTCGAACATACGCTTTCTCTGTCTGCAGCAGCTCAGCCATGATAAACCTATTAGGAACCAGAATGAAACAGGCCGCGTGCCATTAACGGGAATACTTGAGAGCACATCAAATGTATAATATTCATTAATAGTCACTAGGACAGAGTGTCCTAATCACATATGAAATTATAATCAGGAAAATGTGACATCTTAAAGTAACATACTCTTTTTTCCTGGCTGATTTTCTCTTGTCTTCATTGACCTCATGGCCAGTATCGCGAAGTTTCACCTCCGGGTCGGTCAGGATGGCTGGGGAAATGTCAAGCTCCAGATCTTTATTCTCCTGGAACAGAGGCTGAAAATGTACCTGGATGCATGGAACTGCCTCCCAGCAGGGGCAGCAAAGAAACACTGCAAATGGGTCAATAGAAAATGCATTTCTACAGGCATTTACAGGGAGTGCAGAATTATTAGGCAAATGAGTATTTTGACCACATCATCCTCTTTATGCATGTTGTCTTACTCCAAGCTGTATAGGCTCGAAAGCCTACTACCAATTAAGCATATTAGGTGATGTGCATCTCTGTAATGAGAAGGGGTGTGGTCTAATGACATCAACACCCTATATCAGGTGTGTATAATTATTAGGCAACTTCCTTTCCTTTGGCAAAATGGGTCAAAAGAAGGACTTGACAGGCTCAGAAAAGTCAAAAATAGTGAGATATCTTGCAGAGGGATGCAGCACTCTTAAAATTGCAAAGCTTCTGAAGCGTGATCATCGAACAATCAAGCGTTTCATTCAAAATAGTCAACAGGGTCGCAAGAAGCGTGTGGAAAAACCAAGGCGCAAAATAACTGCCCATGAACTGAGAAAAGTCAAGCGTGCAGCTGCCACGATGCCACTTGCCACCAGTTTGGCCATATTTCAGAGCTGCAACATCACTGGAGTGCCCAAAAGCACAAGGTGTGCAATACTCAGAGACATGGCCAAGGTAAGAAAGGCTGAAAGACGACCACCACTGAACAAGACACACAAGCTGAAACGCCAAGACTGGGCCAAGAAATATCTCAAGACTGATTTTTCTAAGGTTTTATGGACTGATGAAATGAGAGTGAGTCTTGATGGGCCAGATGGATGGGCCCGTGGCTGGATTGGTAAAGGGCAGAGAGCTCCAGTCCGACTCAGACGCCAGCAAGGTGGAGGTGGAGTACTGGTTTGGGCTGGTATCATCAAAGATGAGCTTGTGGGGCCTTTTCGGGTTGAGGATGGAGTCAAGCTCAACTCCCAGTCCTACTGCCAGTTCCTGGAAGACACCTTCTTCAAGCAGTGGTACAGGAAGAAGTCTGCATCCTTCAAGAAAAACATGATTTTCATGCAGGACAATGCTCCATCACACGCGTCCAAGTACTCCACAGCGTGGCTGGCAAGAAAGGGTATAAAAGAAGAAAATCTAATGACATGGCCTCCTTGTTCACCTGATCTGAACCCCATTGAGAACCTGTGGTCCATCATCAAATGTGAGATTTACAAGGAGGGAAAACAGTACACCTCTCTGAACAGTGTCTGGGAGGCTGTGGTTGCTGCTGCACGCAATGTTGATGGTGAACAGATCAAAACACTGACAGAATCCATGGATGGCAGGCTTTTGAGTGTCCTTGCAAAGAAAGGTGGCTATATTGGTCACTGATTTGTTTTTGTTTTGTTTTGAATGTCAGAAATGTATATTTGTGAATGTTGAGATGTTATATTGGTTTCACTGGTAATAATAAATAATTGAAATGGGTATATATCTGTTTTTTGTTAAGTTGCCTAATAATTATGCACAGTAATAGTCACCTGCACACACAGATATCCCCCTAACATAGCTATAACTAAAAACAAACTAAAAACTACTTCCAAAAATATTCAGCTTTGATATTAATGAGTTTTTTGGGTTCATTGAGAACATGGTTGTTGTTCAATAATAAAATTAATCCTCAAAAATACAACTTGCCTAATAATTCTGCACTCCCTGTATTATTAGAGTTCATTAAGTATTAGCACTTTCACTGAAGAAGGAAGCTTTAAGAATTGATTTCCGAATTTCCAAATTTAGACTTAAATAGACAGAGTGAAACTATTCTCAGGCTGCAGCTCAGTTATCCTGGACTAAAACGTCTGATTCCTCTGTGAATTCCTGGAAAGTCCCTGATTAATGAAATAGACAGAAAATTTTATACATATCTGGGAAATATTGGCTAATGACAAGGAAATGGCGAGCTGTGGTAGATGACAGGGTGATGGCGTATCCGATAATTCTTTGCAGGTCAGAAATTAGGCTAATCTAATCTCAAATAACAAACACATCGAACGCTGTACATGGAGCCTCGGTTCCTTGTGGTTTTTATGTTTTCATTGTCAGAGCTTTCCTTGTGTACGTGTTTTTTATGATCTTTCTAATTGATCTTGAGTGGTAAAATGGATTTATTATGTATTTTATCACTTTCATAGAACGACTAGTATATACCTGCAGAACAAAATACAATGCAAGTTGAAAGAGCTGAAATAAAAGCCATACATTTCCAGCGGCCGTGGTCACGCGTAATACCTCAATGCTGATACCCAGCGCCCTCTGCAGGCTACACTGGTATTTCCCCATCCGCAAAGAGAATTCTCGGTAATACTTGTTCACAGTGGTGACCCATTTCTTTAGCTCCGTGGCATGAACGTGGCCCTTTTCCACAAAGCTGTCAGCCAGCTGGATCAGCAGTCTCACTTTATCCTTGGTTTGCTGGAAGCCAAGAGACAATTAATGAAAGTTAATGCGTTGGCTGTATCTGGGATCCTGACTCTGTATAATTCTATATTCCATAAACCTACCCATCACCCTGTATCGCTCTGACACAGAAACAAGCAGCTTCATAGAAATTAAACATCATAGGAACACTCTAAGGAGGCAACAAAACAAATCTTAATGAAGCAGTTTTGGTGTATAGAACATGCCCATGCAGTCTCCCTGCCCAATTCTCTGCCATTTAGGAATTAAATCACTTTGTTAATCATACATCCCCTGTCTGAGCCTCACACAGCGTCCAGATACACTTCCTGTAAAGACGGATAGTTTTTTTTATATTTCTGTTTAGGATTTCTTATCTCCTGCTATGTAAATTACATGCTGCAGCTTTCTGCGTGTCACGGAGGTCAAATGAACCAAGCAAGAGATAAAAACTTCTAAAAGTAAATACACTGTGTTGTAAGATCTGATTAAAAAACAAATTAAACCCTTTTTTTCACCGAGGCTTGTGAGGACTTAAAAGGCAGAGAATTGAGCAGTAATAAAGCAGAGGCTTGATCTATACACTAAAACTGCTTCACTAAGCTAAACTTGTTTAAGAGTTGTTCCTTTAATTCATTGTGTTGTGGGGACGGGGGAGCAATGTTAGAATATTTTCCTTGCCGTACATTTCCAAAATGTCACCTCGACCTAATTATGTTCCTGATGACAAGTACACCAGATAATTGATGTCAAAACAATGGACAAAAATACCAAATGGTAAAACTTAAATTAGGATATTTTGGTCTGAAAATTTTAATTTTTCTTGTCAACTCTCCCAAATTCACAGTTAATCTCTTCAGTCAACATCACTAAAAAAAAGATAAAATATGCAAATATGTGGAAATAACAGTAAAAAATACAAACTGTGACTCGTTGCCAGAGTCATCCTACATGTTACGGATCAATAAAAATGTACAACAATATTATATAGTATAATATGACTCTAGTACGTCTTAGACCATTCTGTTGATTAACTGCTTGTTAAATACAAAGGAAAAAATGCATCTATATTAATTGCAGTTTCCCTTATATTTCGATTTCTGCCCCTTCCTCTTTATTTCAGCATTGAAAGGGTTAAAATATTATTCCCTTCGCTGCAGATCTGATCCGTCTGATAGCCTGCATTTTGACATATGGCGCATGCACAGCATTCAATGCAATGTGCTAGCAGAACATTTCATCAAGAAGGTTAATCCAAGTTAAACCCACATTTCTATACAAATAAAAAAGCCAAGGGGCATGTAATTAAGGTGTGTGGAGTGTTCTTTACATTTCTGAACCTTGATGACCACCTGGGGGCAGGAGCAAGGAGAGGCAGATCATGATGTCATTTAGGAGGTAGATTTATTTATTTATTACTGGCATTTACACCCTGTTCCAAATTATTATGCAAATGATATTTTTCTCATTTACTTAAATAATTGATGTAAATAACAGTCAGCATAATTCTCATGTTATCAACTATTAAGAGTACAATTCAAATTTTATTGAACAAACCTCCTAATGATAACAGTATTTTTTTAAACATAAAAACTTACAATGCACTGTTCCAAATTATTACGCACAGTAAGTTTCAAAACACTTTATAGGTTGTAAAGAACTGAAAATTGTCATTTGTTGTGTTTGCAGCATATTTACTGAAATCAAAAGCTATTTCAATCAAACTTATAACAGCATTTTAACTTTTTAAACATTTTAACAGGTCACGTTACATTTTAACATTGGACCCCTTATTTGATAGCAGCTTCACAAGTCTTGCATCCATTGAACTTGTGAGTTTTTGGACAGTTTCTGCTTGAATTTGTTTGCAAGAAGTCAGAATAGCCTCCCAGAGCTGCTGTTTGGATGTAAACTGCCTCCCAGCCTCATAGATCTTTTACTTGAGGATTCTCCAAAGGTTCTCAATAGGATTGAGGTCAGGGGAGGATGGAGGCCACACCAGGACTTTCTCTCCTTTTATCCCCATAGCAGCCATTGATGCAGAGGTATTCTTTGCAGCATGAGATGGTGCATTGTTATGCATGAAGATGATTTTATTACGGAAAGCATAGTTCTTCCTTCTGTACCAGGGAAGAAAGTGGTCAGTCAGAAACTCCACATACTTTGCAGAGGTAATCTTTACACCTTTGGGGACCCTAAAAGGGTTGACCAGCTCACTTCCCATGATTCCAGCCCTAAACATGACTCCACCACTGCCTTGCTGACGTCGCAACCTTGTTGGAACACCATCCTCTACTCCATCTATCTGGACCATCCAGGGTTGCACGGCACTCATCAGTGAACAGGACTGTTTGAAAATTAGTCTTCATGTATTTTTCTGCCCAATGCAGCCGTTTCTGCTTGTGAGCATTGGTTAGTGGTGGCCGAATAGAAGGTTTATGCACAGTTGCAAGGCTCTGGAGGACTCTACACCTTGATGTCCGTGGGACTCCAGAGGCACCAGCAGCTTCAAATATCTGTTTGCTGCTATGTAGTGGAATTTTAGCAGCTGCTCTCTTGATCCGATGCATGGATCGGGAAGAAATCTTCCTCAATGTGCCTTTATCTTCACAAACCCGTCTGTGCTCTCAATCAGCCACAAATCTCTTAATAGTGCGATGATCACGCTTAAGTTTTCGTGAAATATCTAGTGTTTTCATACCTCGTCCATGGCATTGAACTATTTCACTCTTTTCGGCAGCAGAGAGATCCTTTTTCTTCCCCATGTTGCATAAAAATGGTGCTCTGCTTAATAATGTGGAACACCCTCCTTTAGTAGTTTTTCCTTAAATTGGGACTGTGAAGGATTTCCCACAACCCGTTCAGTTGTTTCCACTCCCTGCTATGTTATTCACTGGATTATTTGATTTTTTTTTCGTTGTTCGGTAAAACATTCGTTTTACCGAACGGAGACCACCCTGGGTACCAATTAGAACATAGAACCTTGTGTAACTACACGAAAACCGCAAGTTAATTGAATGCTTCAAGGTGGCCGCCATTTCGTGCATACGAATGCACGTGGTGAGAACAATGGACGGCGGCCATCTTCACTCCCGAACGCGGCCAGCGGGACTTGGTCGTCGAGTGCCTGGAACTGTTTTGGGCATGGCACTCGCACGAACACCCGGTCCCTAAGGAAGTCCCATACGAACTGTTTCCACTTACGGTAGAAAAACGGTGTTCGGGAGTTTCAAACAGACGAACAAGGGGAGCATTCTCCACGAATCATCTTTACTATATCTATGGCGGTTTTCGTGCAAATCCATCCGAACGGAGACCGGCTCTTGCTACCAATTCTGTGGAACTCTTGGTCTGATACAACATCGTGGCGAGCCGGTCAAACTTCCACACAGTGCCGTTCGGAAAGTACCGAATGGATATTCGTGACATTTGGATATGTTACTCACATCATCCTCAGCTATGGATATGGTTTTTATGTGGTTTTAATATGTATAACATATATTTCTAAAATTTTGAAAATTGTTAACTTTTCTGGCCAGCAGATAATTGAGTTTAGTATGTTGCTAAAACTCAATTATCTCGCTGGCTCAGAGGAGGAGTCTGTTATTGTATAAATTGAATGCCCTTGCTTCCATTAAATCATTCTTGTTCCAGCATTAAGCTTTGGCTCATGTGTGGATTATTATGTAATACCAGTGATATTTAACCCTGTGGATTATTGGCGATATTGTTTTATGGGAATAAGGGATACTAGACGGGGATACCTATTCAGTCCGTCACAGGGCTCACCTGGCAATCTAATTATCACAGGTGTCCGAGATTGTTTTCAGTGATCAAAAGAGCCCTGAGACACAATGCCATCCATGCGTTAAACTGAAAAACAAAATATTTAATCTTTGTGACACTTAAATAGAATTTGCATAATAATTTGTAACAGGGTGTATAAAGCGCTAACATATTGCGAAGCGCTGTACAACTGGGAAAGACAACACAACAAGAACAGACCGATACAACAGGTAGAGGGTCCTGCCTGTGAGCTTACAATCTAAAGGTTAAACTGGGGAGATGAGACAAGAGGTAGCAGAGGAATTTGTATGTGATGGCAGAGAGAGAGTTAATAGTATAACTGCAGCAGCTGATAACATCTGAAGGGAATGAGGACGTTATTGGCTTTGGTTCATGATATAATTTAGGAGAGGCATATTATGGTGTCATTTAGCAGACAGATCATGATGTCATTTAGGGGAGGCATATTATGGTGTAATTTAGCAGACAGATCATGATGTCATTTAGGAGAGGTGGATTATGATGTAATTTAAGAGAGACAGACCATGATGTCATTTAGCAGACAGATCATAATGTCATTTAGGAGAGGCAGAACATGATGTCATTTAGCAGACAGATCATGATGTCATTTAGGAGACAGGTCATGATGTCATTTAGGAGAGGCAGATCATGATGTCATTTTGGACGCCTTTGAAATTCAAACAAAAATGCCGCCCTAAGACATTTTTTTTTTAAACCTTCTGTTGTCTTGCCAACCCTAAATGTCCAGAATTCTTGCAACGTAGCAGGACCTGATGCTGGATTTCTATTAAAAGTTGTCATTTCGTTTTATACTGACCAAGTTTATACAATGTTGATTCAGGTGGTGAAATGGCTTTATACTGTGCTGTGGAATAGGCTGGCATTTAATAATATATCAAATAAAAAGTGATGTTAATGCATCCCCTTCTCCGTTCCCACTGAAGTAGTTAATAGACAACAATCATTTTATCCCTTAAGTAATGTATTTGACCATTAGCAAATTTCTCAGCAATGCTGCAAAAATTGCGGGATTCGAAGGGCCCCAGCAGGTTCCTCTCTCATTACAGCCGTACCTTGGCAGGGATCTGAAACTCCTGGTATTGTTTTAGGAGCTCTTGTGTCTCCTCTGGGCATTCCCCAGGAGAGGTATGAGTGGACAGGTAATGTTCCCCGGCCTCCTGGATCCAGTCTAATGCCTGCAGGGGGTAAAACAAAGCACCACAGATTTGGAAAAAAAAGTTACAGAATGCTCACACATAAATAATCAGGTAAAATTCAATGGGAACATTGAAGAACACAGTTATGGATAAACAGATGTAATCAGTAGAAATCCTTTGGGAACCACAGATTTGTCAGGATGATGTTACAGAATGCACACACAAACAACAAGACAGAAATTCAATTAAAACAATAAAAGGTGTGGTTATATACAGACAGAAGTGGGATTGGATATGTGGACAGTCACAGACAAATGCCAAGATTAGCCAACCCGAGGGTTTAAGAAAACATTTGAGAATGTGTTTAAAAGTCTATTTACTGCAGATTAGTAAAAATGGAAATTCAAATTTTAGGCTAAAATAAATGGCTATATTGGCCTTAATATGCAGCTCCATTATTATTTATTCACAATTCTCAGTTTAGTAAATGGACCCCTGAGTGGTGCAATAACAATGTCACATGGTCCCAAGATGGAATATCTATGGAAATACAGCATTCTTTTTACTGATGTCCTGAATCATTTTTATTTTTTTTAATGAAAAATTGCTAATTCTCCTGCTGTACTTAGTATGTACATTTCGTTCATCAGTGCAGCCATATTAAACCAGGAATTGGTATTTTATGATAATTTTAGCAGGGAAAGCTTTGCCAGACTTTACTATTAAACGCACCTGTTTGGCGCTTCTCTCAAACACCACAAATTGCTGGCACTGGTCCAGACGTCGCTTTTTTAGAGTCCAGAAATGTAAGACACGGTTTTCCCTCTGTAGTAGCTCACTCAGGATAGCTGCAGGATAAAGAGAATGAATTCAGCATCAGCCAAGAGAATATCAGGGCCGACACACAGAGAACTAAGTTTAACTCCGTATTAGTGAAAAACTATGAGAAAAAGCTCAAAAGAAAACTTTGGAGGAAATTATCTGACTTTGGTATAAGTGTAGCTCATTGTAATATTGCAGTAAATTTGATCAATCCAGCATATTACACCATTGTATCACTGCATTTTACATTATTACAGCTTATTGTATAATTGTATCTTAATATAGTATACATCTTATTATACCATTACAGATTGCTGTAATATCACAGTAAGCTATACTGCAGAGTATATTATTACAGCTCGTTGTATTATTATAGCTCCTTGTTTTATTACAGATCATTGTATTATTATTACAGCTCTGTGTGTTATTGCAGCTGTAATAATACAATCTGTTGAAATGGTTATTGTGCTTGGACAGTCTCTGAATAAGTAAGTTAAATAGGAGTCCTCAACACTCAAACCTGGAGCCTTGCAATATACTCTCAAATTCAAACATAACCTGTTTTCCCAAACAATGTAAGTGGGTATAGACCTTATATCAGTGATTGGGAACAAGACAGGTGTTAAGATTCTGGTAATTATTTCAGTCAATTTACTATGTCACTGTAAAATGGACACAAGCCCATAAAATTAATGGGCAGAACCAAAACCAACCTTATACGGCTCACCTTTAACCTGTTGTTCTGGGCCCCGGGTGTGTGGGGCTACTCCTGGCATACTGACGTTGTTTCGGTGAATGTATTTCAGAAACACCTCGGCATTGCGGCGTGCCAGTGTGCAGGCCTAAAAGAAAAGGGGCGAATGTACACAAAGAATTCTATGTGGTGGGACATATAGCACCAGTCATGGACAATGAGATCTGGGGAAAATACTGTGAGATAATAACCCTTTCACAGAGTTATTTGCTGAGATCCCACCCTCACCTTGAGAAATGCTTCCTTCTGCTCCAAGTGCTTGCTGATCAGTGGCAGAACGTGGTCTGTCTCAGCTGCCAGGCCCATTTTATCGTGCCCCCTGCACCAGTCCTCATCCCTGCGGTATTCCTGTTCCAAGCTCTCCAGGACACTGCACACCTGCGGAGGGAGATAACATCAGTCCGTCTGTATTTCAGAGTATCATAGCTGACATTTATTCCCTGACATATTCCATGGGTACAAGTAATCCCTAATCATTGTCACAGGGAATCATTTTGGGTGAAGCACTAACCTGCTCAGAGGTTTTATAAAAGGCCACTGAAGCATTAACCAGCTTGAGTCTGTCCTCCATCTTCAGCATGAGCTGCTGCCAGTGTACGGCCACTTTCTCTGCACATTCCCTGATGGCATCTCCGTCGTAATGTCCAGCCTGTAAGAGAGTCTCAGCCTTCTGCTGGACCTGCAGCGCACTCTGGTGAGTCTTCTGCAACGAGCTGGCATGGAACAGGGACTAGAGAGAGGGCATGGGTTGCAAGAAGGTACAGGGGAGGATGGAGAGAAAGGTGATACATCAGCATCGATAACAGGTAATGGTACGTATCTGCTCAGGGGCCTTCTCTCAAACTGGGTGACTGGGTATAAACTGGGCAGTCCGACCCCCGAAGGACTTTATGGAAGAATAAAAAGAGAGTGAGCTTCTGGGCAACTGTGGGCAGAAGTGAAAGGCTTCCAAAACTAGAATTTTAGATTTTTAATAACTTTATTAGTGAAACAACCCTGAGCTGCACTAAAACTACCAATTACACAGACACATGTAATGCTTGTCTGATCTGTATATTCAAATAAAGGAAATGTATCGCAAATGCCATCCTTGACATCTGGTACTGAAGCTAACCACCAGAGGGCAACATTACTCAATATATAATAGGGAATGTAATATAGATTTAAATTAAACATCACTCCCTGTTTTACAATACAGAGGAAAGAGCTTTGAAGGGCTCACCTGAATAAGCACATAGAAGAGGGCAGAATGTTTCTGTATGGATACACCTAGAGCGTAAATACACGGCTATAACTTGCTTAGTTTTATGTCTGTGTCATTTTTACAAATCCATGAAAATCAATGATCATTAGCAGCCCTAAGTCAGCACGTTACACCTATCACATTCTGTCACATTCTGTTACAGTCTGCGGATTATTTCTGGCCATGGCTTCTGGTATCCAGTACTCTTTTTACAAGTCTTGTTTAGTTTTTCTGGTTTTCTATTCTATGTCTGGTTTTCTGGGTTCATTCCTTTATTCCGTTCCTGTAATTCCCAGTCTCCTGGATTCCTTTAAATGCTTGTTTTTTGTTGCCACACCCGTTCGTTTGCCAATAATCCTTTTGTTTCAGTGTGTTCCTGCAAGCAGTGGTTTCATGTCATCTGCCCCTTTCTTTGCAGGTAAGTGCTGTGTGTGTTTTATTGTTGTACTTTCAGTCATGCATATCTAGGAAGTTTGGACCCACCATAATTGGAGTACTCTGGCGCAGTGGTGGGCTGCATACATCTTGCCCATTTATGTATGTCTACGTCTCTAATGTTTATTACATATATAGTACTTAGTTATGTCTCCTCTTGTTTTGCTTTGCATCTCCTGTCTTGTTTTATTTTGTCTTGTATTTCCAGTTCATGTACAGTCCTGCCCTGACCGTTTCCTGTTCATGTTTCCCTCATGTCTTGTGTACATGTTCTGGGTTCTGCTTTCTGTCCTGCTCTGGTTCTGGGTTCTTCTAGTCTTGTCTTGTTATCTTGTTTGGTGCCTGTTCTAGTCTTGCCTTGTTTCTGTACTGAATACATATCTGCTGCAGAGCCTCCCTATCCAGATCCTTGGAGGTCTGTATATAATCAAGTTTCTGGGATCCGCAGTAGCTGCATCAGGGCCCTGGTATGTGGCCGCACAAACCCTAGTGCTCAACACCAGGGAGCTTGTGAATACCCGGCCACTGACCCTGATTGTTCATTTCCACACTGTAACTCCTACCATCAACAGGCATACAGGGGTCCCGGTCACCTAATACCGGCTAATACTAAATGAGTAGGACATTCCATTCTATAGAGTCCAGCTAATACTAAATTAGTAGGACATTCCATTCTATAGAGTCCAGCTAATACTAAATTAGTAGGACATTCCATTCTATTGAGCCTGGCTAACATTAAAGGAGTAGGACATTCCATTCTATACCACCAGGATAATGGTAAACGAGTAGGATATTCCATTCTATAGCGCCAGGATAATGGTAAATGAGCAGGACATTCCATTCTATAGCGCCAGGATAATGGTAAATGAGCAGGACATTCCATTCTATAGTGCCAGGATAATGGTAAATGAGTAGGACATTCCATTCTATACCACCAGGATAATGGTAAACGAGTAGGATATTCCATTCTATAGCGCCAGGATAATGGTAAATGAGCAGGACATTCCATTCTATAGCGCCAGGATAATGGTAAATGAGTAGGACATTCCATTCTATGCCACCAGGATAATGGTAAACGAGTAGGATATTCCATTCTATAGCGCCAGGATAATGGTAAATGAGCAGGACATTCCATTCTATAGCGCCAGGATAATGGTAAATGAGCAGGACATTCCATTCTATAGCGCCAGGATAATGGTAAATGAGTAGGACATTCCATTCTATGCCACCAGGATAATGGTAAACGAGTAGGATATTCCATTCTATAGCGCCAGGATAATGGTAAATGAGTAGGATATTCCATTCTATAGCGCCAGGATAATGGTAAATGAGTAGGATATTCCATTCTATAGCGCCAGGATAATGGTAAACGAGTAGGATATTCCATTCTATACCACCAGGATAATGGTAAACGAGTAGGATATTCCATTCTATAGGGCCAGGATAATGGTAAATGAGTAGGACATTCCATTCTATAGCGCCAGGATAATGGTAAATGAGTAGGACATTCCATTCTATACCACCAGGATAATGGTAAACGAGTAGGATATTCCATTCTATAGCGCCAGGATAATGGTAAATGAGCAGGACATTCCATTCTATACCACCAGGATAATGGTAAACGAGTAGGATATTCCATTCTATACCACCAGGATAATGGTAAACGAGTAGGATATTCCATTCTATAGCGCCAGGATAATGGTAAACGAGTAGGACATTCCATTCTATACCACCAGGATAAAGGTAAATGAGTAGGACATTCCATTCTATAGCGCCAGGATAATGGTAAATGAGTAGGACATTCCATTCTATAGCGCCAGGATAATGGTAAATGAGCAGGACATTCCATTCTATAGCGCCAGGATAATGGTAAATGAGTAGGACATTCCATTCTATAGCGCCAGGATAATGGTAAATGAGCAGGACATTCCATTCTATAGCGCCAGGATAATGGTAAATGAGCAGGACATTCCATTCTATAGTGCCAGGATAATGGTAAATGAGTAGGACATTCCATTCTATACCACCAGGATAATGGTAAACGAGTAGGATATTCCATTCTATAGCGCCAGGATAATGGTAAATGAGCAGGACATTCCATTCTATACCACCAGGATAATGGTAAATGAGTAGGACATTCCATTCTATGCCACCAGGATAATGGTAAACGAGTAGGATATTCCATTCTATAGCGCCAGGATAATGGTAAATGAGCAGGACATTCCATTCTATAGCGCCAGGATAATGGTAAATGAGCAGGACATTCCATTCTATAGTGCCAGGATAATGGTAAATGAGTAGGACATTCCATTCTATACCACCAGGATAATGGTAAACGAGTAGGATATTCCATTCTATAGCGCCAGGATAATGGTAAATGAGTAGGGCATTCCATTCTATAGCGCCAGGATAATGGTAAATGAGCAGGACATTCCATTCTATAGTGCCAGGATAATGGTAAATGAGTAGGACATTCCATTCTATACCACCAGGATAATGGTAAACGAGTAGGATATTCCATTCTATAGCGCCAGGATAATGGTAAATGAGCAGGACATTCCATTCTATACCACCAGGATAATGGTAAATGAGTAGGACATTCCATTCTATGCCACCAGGATAATGGTAAACGAGTAGGATATTCCATTCTATAGCGCCAGGATAATGGTAAATGAGCAGGACATTCCATTCTATAGCGCCAGGATAATGGTAAATGAGTAGGATATTCCATTCTATACCACCAGGATAATGGTAAACGAGTAGGATATTCCATTCTATAGGGCCAGGATAATGGTAAATGAGTAGGACATTCCATTCTATAGCGCCAGGATAATGGTAAACGAGTAGGATATTCCATTCTATAGGGCCAGGATAATGGTAAACGAGTAGGACATTCCATTCTATAGCGCCAGGATAATGGTAAATGAGTAGGACATTCCATTCTATAGTGCCAGGATAATGGTAAATGAGTAGGACATTCCATTCTATAGCGCCAGGATAATGGTAAATGAGCAGGACATTCCATTCTATACCGCCAGTATAATGGTAAATGAGTAGGACATTCCATTCTATAGGGCCCGGATAAAGGTAAATGAGTAGGACATTCCATTCTATAGCGCCAGGATAATGGTAAATGAGTAGGACATTCCATTCTATAGGGCCCGGATAAAGGTAAATGAGTAGGACATTCCATTCTATAGCGCCAGGATAATGGTAAATGAGTAGGACATTCCATTCTATAGCGCCAGGATAATGGTAAATGAGTAGGGCATTCCATTCTATACCACCAGGATAATGGTAAATGACTAGGACATTCCATTCTATACCGCCAGGATAATGGTAAATGAGCAGGACATTCCATTCTATAGCGCCAGGATAATGGTAAATGAGTAGGACATTCCATTCTATAGCGCCAGGATAATGGTAAATGAGTAGGACATTCCATTCTATAGCGCCAGGATAATGGTAAATGAGCAGGACATTCCATTCTATAGCGCCAGGATAATGGTAAATGAGCAGGACATTCCATTCTATAGTGCCAGGATAATGGTAAATGAGTAGGACATTCCATTCTATACCACCAGGATAATGGTAAACGAGTAGGATATTCCATTCTATAGCGCCAGGATAATGGTAAATGAGCAGGACATTCCATTCTATACCACCAGGATAATGGTAAATGAGTAGGACATTCCATTCTATAGCGCCAGGATAATGGTAAATGAGTAGGGCATTCCATTCTATACCACCAGGATAATGGTAAATGAGTAGGGCATTCCATTCTATACCACCAGGATAATGGTAAACGAGTAGGATATTCCATTCTATAGCGCCAGGATAATGGTAAATGAGCAGGACATTCCATTCTATACCACCAGGATAATGGTAAACGAGTAGGATATTCCATTCTATAGCGCCAGGATAATGGTAAATGAGCAGGACATTCCATTCTATACCACCAGGATAATGGTAAACGAGTAGGACATTCCATTCTATAGCGCCAGGATAATGGTAAATGAGTAGGACATTCCATTCTATACCGCCAGGATAATGGTAAACGAGTAGGACATTCCATTCTATACCACCAGGATAATGGTAAATGAGTAGGACATTCCATTCTACAGAGTCTGGTTAACATTAAATAAGTAGGACATTCCATTCTATAGAGCCCAGCCAATTCTTGATTAATCCCTCCATTAGAAAGTTATTCTACAATTTTACCGAACGTCTGTTTATCACATACGTGTACAACAAACAATAAAGACATATAAAAGGTCCATACATGTGGACCATCAAAACATAACACAAATGAAATAGGGGAGAAACCCTCTTTCCTCAATTCCATATTTTCCATCAAAAAACAAGAATGAGGATCTATGCAGGACGACTATTTCAAAAGCTTTCATTTATAAGTAATGTGGGCTAGGCGAGACAAGGAGGTGTTCCTAAATCTAAAAAAAAAAAAAAGGAAGGAAGAGGCTTTCTCTCTTAAAACCTGCAATATCATATTAAAATATTAAACGTAAATTATACTGCATAAGGTCTTTTTATCATTTTGCTTTACTATAAACCAAATGGCTTTAACCTTAATTAACGTTTCTCTCACCTTTTCCTTCCCCTCCGTATATCCCCATCATACTGAATCCCATTTATCATACCCTCCTTTGTTGTATTAATTTCTATCCTTTTCCAAGGGTATAAGCATAACATTTAGAATTTTCGATATTGAAGTTACATTAAGCGTATTTGTTAAGAATTCTTTAAACCAGTATATTTTCTATACTATATTTCTACAAAGAAAGAAAAATGATATATTATATCACAATTCACCTCCTATACTCTTTCTAAGAACTAGTGAGGCGAAGTTTGTCAGATTGGGGAGAGCGGAGAAGCCAGGATCTCCCACTTACTACTGAACGGTCTGACTGGTAACAATGTGTCAGCAGTTTATATAGTGAGCGAAAATACCGCGCTCGGGCTACTCCCTCTGCTTCGGGTTCGAGTCTTCTGATGAATGTTTTATTAGAAAATCGTTTCCCTAAAGCAGACTCTGAGAAGCAGTTGTCAAACACTATTCGCCTAAAGAATCAATAGGTGGGGATTATACCACCCAAGCGGTTACACCGAGCAGTACAAGCCTACTCTAAATAATGTGAGTAGTATATATTTTATACTCTTTTACAACTTTTAATTACTATACAGAGAGCACTATATTTTATTTCTTCTTTCCTGGGTTGAATAATACTAATTCGGACGCCGAATTTGAGCCAGATATTCGCCAATCCGCATATCCTTGAGTAGGGATTATTCCACTTCACAAGCACAATATCAGAGCTAGGTTTTAGCTCTGAAAAGTGTGAGTAAGACTATTTTTATTTTATTATACTATTTTATTCATCTATATACTGTGCCATTGGAGTCCTGTTTCTGTCTTTTTTCCACATATGCTCAACTGGATCTCAAGCACACAATTATGAAGACCCACTCCCCTTTACGCCTCAGAATCCCTGTTTCCATACGTGGCACCTACCATTACGGACTTATGATAAGTGTTTTGGACTACTGCCAACAATTTATTTTACATTAATATTTTATATTAAATGTTATATTTTTTTATATGTTGTATATTTTAGACGTAACCTTATTTTATTGTTCTGTTTTTTTTATTTCTTCATACCACCAGGGGATTATAGGGGACTCCCCTTTGAGGAGTGCAGCCTTATTATTATTATTACTTTCTTGTGTGGCAATAAATCCTATGCCCTTCCAAGATGTGGAGCATATAATAAAAAAGTTGTGCAATATTCACAATATATTAATACAAATTTCGTGTTCACTTTCCCCATTGAGTCAAACGTGATCCCTTTTTTTTATTATTCCTTCACTTTATGTTTGAATACTCATCTTAATTATTAAAGAAGAAAGGTGCTTTAAACAGTAGATATATATATTTGCTTTATATTATCCGAGTAATTATGCCCTATGCCGTTGTTTGAAAAATATAACCTTATGTGTATTATTCACATTTATTAGAAAAATTATGCAATATTCATAATAAAAATTAAAAAATACGTGTATTACGCTCATATGAAACAAGTGCGTTTACCTTGAGATTTTTCCGCACACCTTTTCAATCTGTGTGGTCATGTATCCCCATCATACTATAACCCATTCATCATACCCCCCTCTATTGCAGTCATTTATGTGTTTCTATCTTTTTAAAAGACTATGAGTGTAACATTTGAAATTTCAGGTATTAATATTCCTTTAACCAATTCAGGTATTAAAATCCCTTTAACCAATATATCTTCTATACCATATTTCTATAGAGGAGAGGATTAACTACTTTGGGAAAGAGAGGGGGAAAAAAGGATATACATTTCCCTCCTTTCCTCCCATTATGTCCTTAGTTCTAAAGTATGTAACTTTCAAAGTCCAATATTCATAACTTCTTTGTTGCTCAATATAGGAGAGATAAAAAAAGAACCTGTAGCGGAACGCTGGTCTCTCACAGACTATTTCCGCTGGTAGTCCAGGTGTGGCTCAGGAACAAGCAGTAACCCCAGGAGATACATCCACAGTAGTAGACTAATCCAACAGCGTAGCAAGCACAATCAGAAATACAATCCAATAATATCCCATCACCTTTCCCAATAACTGGACGACACACAGTATCAGGAGCAGAACTGAGGCTTTATTTCACATACCCTGCTTTTATGCGGTTCTTCCCTGCAAGGGAGACACCGACAATAATTACTACAGTATCCAATCAAACAGACGTTACCTCCCACACCCTAAAAGTGATATCCCCTAGTAGCCCCGATCTGGGTGAGCAATATATTCAAAAATTACCCAGATCGGACCAGGGGTTTGGGAGTTATGGGGGTTTAAAGTTTTGACTGACCGCACAGGCAACAGTAGCCAAAAATAGTTCCATAAGTTTTGGCCTTGCAGTCGGTCTCGGTTCACGCAATAAAAGTCACGAAATGTTTGCCATCCATGGCCATACTGGTGTTCGTTTGAATCCCCATGTTTGCATTAGTCTTTCTACGGAACGGCGGCTCGTTCGGTAGTTTCGGCACGAATTTATGGAAGTCTGGAGGTCTCAGCGGTGTTTGCCTAGTCGAATGTCCGATTTTAGTTCCATACACTCGACGGCACAACACCGCTGTTCGGGAGTTTAAGATGGCCGCCGCCACGTGTTAAACTCCCGAAATGGCGGCCACCCTGGGACTTGAACAAAGCGTTCGCGGGTTTCAATAGGAATGTATTAGATGAACAGGGAGGTAGATTGAAGCATCAGGGTGGTCTGGTGTTCGGTAGATTTAGTTCGTATACTGAATGCAGGAAGTCAGTACAGTTTTAGGTGAACAATCAAACGAATGCTTTTTAAATCCAGCCTTATGCCAAATCCATACGGAAGTCTTAGTAGTTAAATAGCAAAGTAATAATGAATCCACTGTACAGTCCAATGTCTCTGCTATTCCATATGTCCTTGGCCGGCTCTCAAAAGGGCTAGCAGTGCCATGCCAACCTCCATAATGCCCAGCCATTGTGTTTAAACGGTCCCATCTTCCTGGGACCATAATCACTGGGCAGGCGGCGAGCAAGCAGCCCCCTCCAGGAAACCGGGGTAGACTCTTGTACAGGGGCTAGTCCGCTACAGAACCTTTTCTTTAATTGTTGGAACTTCTTTCTATTTTGCGAAGTGTGCTTCTAGCCATTTGTGGCCTTCTTCAATTGTATGTATGATATATCGCTGATTTTCATACCACACAAATCATTTGATAGGAATCCCCAGGTGTATTTGATTTGTCTGGATCTAAGTATTGTATTTAGATCCTTAAAGGCATATCTTTTTTTTTTCCTTGTACCATTTTTCCTCATTGGATTTGAAATTTCTTGAAGCTTGCAGGATTTTTTGTCGGACGTAGAATGATGAAAATCGAAAAATTCTATCTCTTGGAAGGGACTCCGAGATTCCTTTAGGTTTTACTGTTCTGTGTGCTCGTTCTATCATGTCTTCCTTCTGTTCTTCTTGAACTCCCATGTTTTTAAAGAGATCTAGTAAGAATTCTGATAAAAAATGGGGATCTAGATTCTCATTTATGCCTCTAATTCTCAGATTTTTTTTCTGTGCATTCTGTCCTCCATGTCATGTCACATGATTTCTCTTCCAAATCTTGTCATTTCTTCTTTAATAGCGGACATTCATCCTGTACATTTTTTAGTTCAAATTCCATTGGTTAATTTTTCTGTTCACTGTTCCGTTCCAGCTAATGGTAAATGAATAGGACATTCCATTCTATAGGGCCCGGATAATGGTAAATGAATAGGACATTCCATTCTATAGGGCCCGGATAAAGGTAAATGAGTAGGACATTCCATTCTATAGGGCCCGGATAAAGGTAAATGAGTAGGACATTCCATTCTATAGGGCCCGGATAAAGGTAAATGAGTAGGACATTCCATTCTATAGGGCCCGGATAAAGGTAAATGAGTAGGACATTCCATTCTATAGGGCCCGGATAATGGTAAATGAGTAGGACATTCCATTCTATAGGGCCCGGATAATGGTAAATGAATAGGACATTCCATTCTATAGGGCCCGGATAATGGTAAATGAGTAGGACATTCCATTCTATAGGGCCCGGATAATGGTAAATGAATAGGACATTCCATTCTATAGGGCCCGGATAATGGTAAATGAGTAGGACATTCCATTCTATAGGGCCCGGATAAAGGTAAATGAGTAGGACATTCCATTCTATTGAGCCTGGCTAAAGGTAAATGAATAGGGCATTCCATTCTATGGTAAATGAATAGGGCATTCCATTCTATTGGTAAATTAATAGGGCATTCCATTATATGGTAAATGAATAGGGCATTCCATTCTATTGGTAAATGAGTAGGACATTCCAGTTACAGAAAGCAATTAGTGCATTAGGCTCACCTCAATCGCCATCTGAAACTGCTCGTGTTCTCTCTGAAGCTGTTCTGCCTCTGACAAGGAACTGGCGTTAACAAGGCTTGCATTGAGCATGGACTCCCCATTACGTATCCAGCCCAGGACCTGGAAGAAAGAAGTGAGTTTGTGAAAATAGAAATAATGTTTAAAGGGTCAGTCTAAGCACCCTAACAATGTTTAACACAGCTCCCAGAATTCCAAGTTGTAAAGGTTTTCCATATGTCATGTACCCACGCATGCATAACATAGACTGATCTTTCTATTCTCCCCAGAGACAGAGCATGGTAAGCGGCACACAGCCCATTTTACAAAACAAACACTGCAAGCACCATAACCACTACAACAGGAGTGCCCTACCAGTGTAATTCGTCAAATTGTTTCAGATCAGGGTGCCCCCAGATCCAGTCCCTGCTTGTGGATTCTCCTTGTAAACGCATTTAGTTAGCTCCACAGAGCTAAACAGGACCACGCTCATTGGCTTAGAGTGTCAGCTGAGCGCTCTCAGCCAATGAGTATAGTTCTGACTTGGCCAGCCTTAGCTCAATTAAAACATGCGCTCCTCTAGCAGGAGTGGACTGGATGCTGTGCATACTTCCAGGGGACATGTATAACTTGTCAAACCATTTAAAAACGGTTTGACAAATTACGCTGAGAGGGCATCATGCACTCCTGGCACCATAACTACTACAGAAGGCAGTGTTCCTTTACAAGGGCGGTGTATAAACAGTGGTGGTATGGAATCGTGAGATATCACCACTGATTAACGTGAATGCCGTGGAATGTGGCTGTAAAATGACGACAGGGCTATTAAATTCACTGTAGCATGGCACATATGAGGGTCAGTGCAGTGACACAAGCTCACTGGTCCATCCATTATTGTGCAACGAGAAGGAGAGAAAGACCAGATTATATAAAGCCATCCCACCAACCTGTTTGACCTCAGCCTGAAGATGCCGTAGCTGCAGACACTGCTCCAGGCGCTTGTGGGTCTGCTCTGCATTGAGCTCCAACTCGTGCTGCTTGTCATGGAGAAATTCAAGTAGTTCCTGTACCTGTGTGGCCAGATCAATGTCCTTCTCACAGATTAACTCGATACCTTCATACAAAGAACAATGGTTACACACTAGTTATACAGTCTCCCTCTATATACATAGAGCATTGGTTACACAGTTACTGAACATTACAGTCAGATCTACGTTATTTCAAGGGCAACAAGCATTCAATCTCTTTATACAGAGAGCATTAGTTAGAAGGTTTCTGGACATTACAGCCAGTTTCACTGCTAAAGGCAGCTGTGCATGTGTAGAATGTTGGTTGATTGTGAAATCTGCCCATTCATCAGATCATTTCAGACATGCTCAGTATGCCCCTAGATGTAATTTCTGAAACGCCCCATTTAATCTCCAGTAGGGCATCTTAGCTGGTTGTCTTGTGTATAGCATTACAAAAATTGTACAGGCTCATACATAATCACTGCTTAGGAAGTAACCTATGGGATCTTTTTCTACCTATTCAAAGCACATCAGAGCCAGGAAGTTTGGAAATCCTTTCTCACATTGTAATTATAAAATGTATATTCCAATGCCAGAAATGCATATTATCATAATATAGTTAGTGAACGCCCTTAATGAAACTTGGAAAAACTACTTTAAGTTCATTTATTGGGCTTCTAGGAGTGAATAGGTTTACTTCCTTATGTGCTGTTCCATGTAAAATAATAGAATAACTGCATGAACAACCTATTGGTTTTTATCTCATTTAACAAACGTCCTAATTAAAATAAAAATAAACTATTTTATGCAACTAGCTTAACCACTAGGCACAAGGGGAGTCATGTTTTTTCCTAAAAGCTATACATACATTGTTCATGAATATGACTAATAGCATCTAACCCCCCTTACCAGACGCCTGGACCTCCATAATGTACTGATGTAAGTCCTGTCCCTGCTGGATGACTTCGAATGTCATGTTGTTCATGGCCAGTTTCCGCTCTTTGTGGCGCTGTAATCGCTGTTCTGCAAGAGTTAGATCTTCGGTGTTGAAATCATTCATCTGTCGGAGAAGGTCCTCATTCCAGGCGTCAAGCTCCGCCGTTACCTGACGTTATAAAATTGTCGGCAAACAGGAACACGTTATTCAGCTTTCAAGACCTAATCATGATCTAGGAGAGCAGTGGGCAACTGAGCACCATACGATGTGGCAAGTACTGGAGCAGCCACAGCTACAAATATCCACAAAAGAAAACAGCTCTGTAATCCGTAATCAATAATAATGTTTAAATTGTACATTTTCTCTCATTATTCCAGTAAAGGAATAAGCAATACATTAAGTAGCTGGACCTTAAAAGGTGGCAGTGTCCCTTTTAATGAGAGTGAGACACAAGCACACACAACAAGAGTGAGACACAAACACACAACATGCGAGTGAAACACAAACATACACAATGAGAGACAACACACAATGAAAGAGAGACACAACACACACACAACAAGAGTGAGACACAAACACACACAACAAGATAGACACAAACATACACAACAAGAGTGAGACACAAACACACATAACATGAGTGAGACACACGCATACACAATGAGAGAGAGACACAACACACAACGAGAGTGGGACACAAACATACACAATAAGAGAGATAGACAACACACACAATGAGAGATCCACACAACACACACACAACAAGAGTGAGACACAAACACACATGAAAGTGAGACACAAACACATAACATGAGTGAGACACAAACATACACAATGAGAGAGACACAATGCACACACCACAAGAGTGAGACACAAACACGCACAACGAGAGTGAGACACAAACATACACAATGAGAGAGACACAACGCACATAATAGAGTAAGACACAAACAAACACAACCAGACAGACACATAGTGATGCACCTCGATGGTATACTGCTCGAATATTCGCAGCTGAAGGAAGATGTCCAGCTTGATCTTCCTCTCGTGGAACAATTCCTCCATCTGTACCTGAGCCTCATCCAGCTGCTGCAGCACTGACTCGATGTGACTGATTGAGCTGTTATGTGGAGTCTTGTTGCTGGACACTGCAGAGTCCCTGGTTAGAGTGTAAGAAAAAGCCACGTACAGGTTACAGGATCCCATGCATGATGTAAGGGAGGCAGAGTGCCACGTACAGGTTACAGGATCCTATACATAGTGTAAGAGAGTACCACGTACAAGTTGTTTGATCCTATACATGATGTAAGAGAGGCAGTGTGCCACGCACAGATTACAGTATCCTATATATAATGTAAAGGAGGCAGAGTGACACGTACATGTTGCATGATCCTATACACGATGTAAGAGAGGCAGTGTGCCACGTACAGATTACAGGATCCTATACATAGTGTAAGAGAGGCAGAGTGCCACGTACAGATTACAGGATCCTATACATGGTGTAAGGGAGGCAGTGTGCCACGTACAGATTACAGGATCCTATACAGAGTGTAAGGGAGGCAGAGTGCCACGTACAGGTTACAGTATCCTATATATAATGTAAAGGAGGCAGAGTGACACGTACAAGTTGCATGATCCTATACATGATGTAAGACAGGCAGTGTGCCACGTACAGGTTACAGGATCATATACAGAGTGTAAGGGAGGCAGAGTGCCACGTACAGGTTACAGGATCCTATATATAATGTAAAGGAGGCAGAGTGACATGTACAGGTATAATGGTCACGTACAGGGTATAAGGGAAGCAGACAGCCATGCTTAGATTGACAGATAACACACATATCAGTCTGTTGCAATTTATTTACTCCCTGCGGAGCAGTTAAAGATCTGTTCTTTAAGCAGATCATCACACATAGCAGACAGCAACCTTACCTGAGTTGCTGGATGAGGTCTTCTCCCTCTTTTATGACATTAAGCGTCCCGTCCAGTGTCGCCGTTTGCTGCTGTTGGAACTGTTTGATTAACTCTTGGACAGCGTCTACCGAGTCTGCACATACATCCTCCAGCAGTTCTTTCTGCAGATCTTCCATCCACGTCCACAGCTTGGGAGAGACAGACAGAGGCACCGGACAACAAGACAAAGTCATCAGTGAGTGAGAGAGATGCAACCGTTCGGTAGCGCCATAAAACTGCATGACAGACCCAGCTATCAGAGGTGCCAAAGAGTGAGAGACACAACCGTTCGGTAGCGCCATAAAACTGCATGACAGACACAGCTATCAGAGGTGCCAAACAGTGAGAGACACAACCGTTTGGTAGCGCCATAAAATTGCTATCAGGGGATACTAGACATCAGCAAGAAAAACACAGGCATTAGGCCCATCATAAACAAAACATTATAGACACAGTCAGGGAGCCCCAGAAAACAGCTAGACACAAACAGATTAACATTAACAAACAAGTGTGGACAAAAAAACCCTCTCCACTTTAAATAATGTAGATCTCAAATCAAGCCAGATATTATCTGCATGTTAGCTTTGTTTGCCTATCACCATGCACAATCTGCTTTGTGTTGTAAGCTGTACACACTGTATAACACAACGTATTCATGCTTACAGGAACCATGTGGCACACAGTGAGCACTGGCGCCCCCTACCTCCTTAGTGTGACTGTGGAATGAGACAGACATATCCAGGAGAAGCTTCCGCTGTTCCACCCGCCGCACAAAGTCCTGGATCCGGACCTCCAGGTGGCGGGCAGCTTTGTAGATCTCTTCTGGGTCGCATTCCCCTGTCTGCGCAAGCTGCTCTGCTGCCTCCAGTAACTTGTCAGCGTTGGTGTACGTATTCTGGAAGGAACGCGGGAAACGTGAGACCTGCCATAGCACAACTTACAGAAAACCAAACATCCTCCATATATTATGTAATATCAACAGAATAAATTGTAATTTACATGCCCTGTATCAGTCTGGAATATGTACTATAACAATTAGAGATTCCTCTGGGACTGAAAATTAACAGCCAATAAATGGCTCATTCCTCTCCTGTTTCTCAGTATCTGATCAATATAACCTTAATGTCTCTTTCCAGATGAGGCACTGGGATCTGAATTGCAGGAGATGTCATCCTCAGTCGTTGTACTCTACTTAGGCTTTGGGCCTACAGTGCGTTACCTCAGGGATCTAAGCTAAGAGCAATATCAATTTAATATATAACATGATTAATGACTTCAATAAACTGAAGCAAGAGACAGGACAGCAGAGATTGTGTTTAAATGCTAAAAAGGGCTAAATAATGCATTTGGATTCCACAAATTCCCAGCCTTGTGAATGAGATATTGATCGAGTAGGGAACGTGGATCGCCTCATTCATGCCATTTATAGGGATTGTAACCGCAAGCTTGCTCCCACCTGGGAGACTAATGGCTACCTATAGCCAGCCGCTACCTTATACGTTGCATTCTGTATTGTCCATTGAACATTTATGGCCCCTATTGTTGGTTATTATATATTTATGGCTACATATCTTCATAGAAGGCGGTGTGGCCAGGGATAATGGCGCTCGGCCAGGATTTATATCATTAGAGGAAGTGAAAGAGACGCAGCAAGGCTCGGGGGAGCGCGGGCAGGATCTGAAGTGCAATATAAATGGATAAGAAGAAAAGACCAAGAGAAGTGGGACAATGCAATGCTTAACCCTTCGCTGCCACTGACAAGCATTTAGAGGCGCCTTCCGTACCCCAATACCGTATATGTATAAGTGCCATCCAAGCAAATACATTTTCTACTATAAACAAATCTAATCTTCAAAAGAAGCCTTTAACACATCTCACACTGCAGAGGGAGCACTGGCACAGCAAGCGTACATGGGCAGCGACCTGCAATTCTACTACCCCCAAAAATATAATGAAACCAACTGGGTTCAAAAGCCAGGGCACTAGCCAAGGTCAAGGGACCATAAAATGTATCATTTTGAATCAATAACCAAAGTCAGGACAGGATAAAATGTATTGAGAGTCAGTAGCTACAGGCAGGAGAGGATAAAATGTATTGAGAGTCAGTAGCCACAGGCAGGAGAGGATAAAATGTATTAAGAGTCAGTAGCCACAGGCAGGAGAGGATAAAATGTATCGAGAGTCAGTAGCCACAGGCAGGAGAGGATAAAATGTATCGAGAGTCAGTAGCCACAGGCAGGAGAGGATAAAATGTATCGAGAGTCAGTAGCTACAGGCAGGAGAGGATAAAATGTATCGAGAGTCAGTAGCTACAGGCAGGAGAGGATAAAATGTATTGAGAGTCAGTAGCCACAGGCAGGAGAGGATAAAATGTATTGAGAGTCAGTAGCCACAGGCAGGAGAGGATAAAATGTATCGAGAGTCAGTAGCCACAGGCAGGAGAGGATAAAATGTATCGAGAGTCAGTAGCTACAGGCAGGAGAGGATAAAATGTATTGAGAGTCAGTAGCCACAGGCAGGTGAGGATAAAATGTATCGAGAGTCAGTAGCCACAGGCAGGTGAGGATAAAATGTATCGAGAGTCAGTAGCCACAGGCAGGAGAGGATAAAATGTATCGAGAGTCAGTAGCTACAGGCAGGAGAGGATAAAATGTATTGAGAGTCAGTAGCCACAGGCAGGAGAGGATAAAATGTATCGAGAGTCAGTAGCCACAGGCATGAGTGGATAAAATGTATTGAGAGTCAGAAGCCACGGGCAGGAGAGGATAAAATGTATTGAGAGTCAGTAGCCACGGGCAGGAGAGGATAAAATGTATTGAGAGTCAGTAGCCACAGGCAGGAGAGGATAAAATGTATTGAGAGTCAGTAGCCACAGGCAGGAGAGTATAAAATGTATTGAGAGTCAGTAGCCACAGGCAGGAGAGGATAAAATGTATTGAGAGTCAGTAGCCACAGGCAGGAGAGTATAAAATGTATTGAGAGTCAGTAGCCACAGGCAGGAGAGGATAAAATGTATCGAGAGTCAGCAGGCAAGGTCCGGACAGGATAAAATGTATTGAGAGTCAGTAGCTACAGGCAGGAGAGGATAAAATGTATTGAGAGTCAGTAGCCACAGGCAGGAGAGGATAAAATGTATTAAGAGTCAGTAGCCACAGGCAGGAGAGGATAAAATGTATCGAGAGTCAGTAGCTACAGGCAGGAGAGGATAAAATGTATTGAGAGTCAGTAGCCACAGGCAGGAGAGGATAAAATGTATGAGAGTCAGTAGCCACAGGCCGAGAGTCAGTAGCCACAGGCAGGAGAGGATAAAATGTATCGAGAGTCAGTAGCTACAGGCAGGAGAGGATAAAATGTATTGAGAGTCAGTAGCCACAGGCAGGTGAGGATAAAATGTATCGAGAGTCAGTAGCCACAGGCAGGAGAGGATAAAATGTATCGAGAGTCAGTAGCTACAGGCAGGAGAGGATAAAATGTATTGAGAGTCAGTAGCCACAGGCAGGAGAGGATAAAATGTATCGAGAGTCAGTAGCCACAGGCATGAGAGGATAAAATGTATTGAGAGTCAGTAGCCACAGGCAGGAGAGTATAAAATGTATTGAGAGTCAGTAGCCACAGGCAGGAGAGGATAAAATGTATTGAGAGTCAGTAGCCACAGGCAGGAGAGTATAAAATGTATTGAGAGTCAGTAGCCACAGGCAGGAGAGGATAAAATGTATCGAGAGTCAGCAGGCAAGGTCCGGACAGGATAAAATGCAATGTGAGTCAGTAGCCATGGTCAATACAGTAGGAATTGGTTCACAATCAAGGTAAGCCAATGTTATAACAGGAGGAAGTGATTAAGAATCCAGACCAGTCGACAAAGTTTAGCACTGGAGCAAATTTAGCACACATCCAAGACAGTAGCCAAGGGCAATCCAAGTCACGAGCCAAGGTAAGAAAAAGGAAAAATATATCCTAATCCAGGTCAGTGGCAAAAATCAAGACAGTAGACAGTGGCTCACAATCCGAACCAGTATTCGAGGTGAAGGAAGACAATATGGTTGAAATGTTAGGTCACACAAGGTAACAGCATGAGTAGTGATCCAGAATGACAGCCAGTATTGGAGAGTTTCTTGACATGGACAAGTCATACACACTCTACTTGTTCATATTCAAAATGGTTCTACTCTGGATAATAGGCAAAAAGTCAATTTAAAAATATTCCCATTTAAAAGAAAACTATTCATCCTAAAAAATGGCACAAGGTTCAGGTTATGGTTCAAACAGAAATTGAGCCAACTCAGAATGATAAAGCAATTTAAGTTCAATATGGCAAACACCAGACTCCTGGATATATTATGGTCTGCACGGCACAGCAGCAAAGACCATAACTACAAGTTCTTTAGTGCTACCAAGTGACTTGGAACCCCGGTATTGGTCACGTCCTAATGATCACACTGTGCCGGATGCAAGATAAACTGATAAAATATTCTACTATATAAACAACAACAAAGTATTGATCTATACCCTCCTGTTTGTAACACTCCTAATTTCTGAGCAGGTTGTTCATGAATGTAGTGAAATGCTGTGGAAATGTAATGAATTTAGAAGGATTGAGCAGGATGTAAATACCAGAGCGTGGAAACATAAAATGCACATTTAGTGAATAGGCCCCTGGTTCCATAAGATCACGCTGTAAAGTGCACCATCTCCCACTGAATGGTGAGTCCAGCAGGATTTAAATAGAATGCTGGGCACACAGCTGATTATCAGAGAAGCTGACATTAAATATCTAAAATAAGCCAGAATAGCCCCTGCTGTGGGTTTGTGGGGGCGAAAATCAGAGGGACACGTGGCACACTGGTTGCTATGGAAGGTTGCCATAGATACTCTAAGACTCCCACCAGACCCATCACACATACTTTTGTATGAATTGAACGTGGTTCGTAAATGGCAGAACAGCTGTGTAACCATATTATCCCAGTCACTGATCGAGATTTTATATTAATGCTTTCAAATCTGAGACTACACTCATGGTTCAAACATTACAAATCCTACAGTTAAAAAATCTAAACAAATACACCAGCACCATATTGAGAAGATATTACACAATAAAACCAACAACATAAAGCGCTACTCCCACCTAAAAATATTTCTGATGCCAGCAGGAGCCCTAAGGGTTGCAGTTCAAGCTTTTGCTATGACACGGAAACACAAATCTTCTATATCTCACATGTCGTCGACTAAGTAAGATACCTGCGCAACCTCTTCAAAATCATCATGTCTCTTCTGTAAAGCCCGTGCGCGGTGTAAGGACTTTCCCACACCTGTGTGCTTGCTCAGGAATGCTTCTCCGTGATTCTCGATCCAATCCAACACCTGCAGAGACAAACCGAGCATGGCCAGAGGGTTATAGGGGGACAGGACATTTCCTGATATAGATTTATAACAGAACTGACCACATGACCAACGACTGGTCACATACAGGACCGGCACATTTTGGAATGGTATGTTAAGAAAAGGAGTACAACATGCTGACATTAAGTGACTATTACCTGGTAAATTGCAACCCGAAAACGTGCAGAAAGAGAAACGCTGTATAGTGTATATAGAATTGGTAACATTGTATAATGTGTATACACTAAACAATATATAAACTAGAGAAACGCTGTATAGAGTATATAGAATTGGCAACATTGTATAATGTGTATACACTAAACAATATATAAACTACAGAAACGCTGTACAGTGTATATAGAATTGGTAACATTGTATAATGTGTATACACTAAACAATATATAATCTAGAGAAACGCTGTATAGTGTATATAGAATTGGCAACACTGTATAATGTGTATACACTAAACAATATATAAACTACAGAAACACTGTATAGTGTATATAGAATTGGTAACATTGTATAATGTGTATACACTAAACAATATATAAACTAGAGAAACGCTGTATAGTGTATATAGAATTGGCAACATTGTATAATGTGTATACACTAAACAATATATAAACTACAGAAACACTGTATAGTGTATATAGAATTGGCAACATTGTATAATGTGTATACACTAAACAATATATAAACTAGAGAAACGCTGTACAGTGTATATAGAATTGGCAACACTGTATAATGTGTATACACTAAACAATATATAAACTAGAGAAACGCTGTACAGTGTATATAGAATTGGCAACACTGTATAATGTGTATACACTAAACAATATATATAGTGTATATAGAATTGGCAACATTGTATAATGTGTATACACTAAACAATATATAAACTAGAGACACGCTGTATAGTGTATATAGAATTGGCAACATTGTATAATGTGTATACACTAAACAATATATAAACTACAGAAACACTGTATAGTGTATATAGAATTGGCAACATTGTATAATGTGTATACACTAAACAATATATAAACTAGAGAAACGCTGTATAGAGTATATAGAATTGGCAACATTGTATAATGTGTATACACTAAACAATATATAAACTACAGAAACGCTGTATAGTGTATATAGAATTGGCAACATTGTATAATGTGTATACACTAAACAATATATAAACTACAGAAACACCAACAGATATAAATTGGCAACATTGTATAATGTGTATACACTAAGCAATATATAAACTAAGCAGCTTAGTGTATATAGGGCAACATTGTATAATGTGTATACACTAAACAATATATAAACTAGAGAAACACTGTATAGTGTATATAGAATTGGCAACACTGTATAATGTGTATACACTAAACAATATATAAACTAGAGAAACGCTGTATAGTGTATATAGAATTGGCAACATTGTATAATGTGTATACACTAAACAATATATAAACTAGAGAAACACTGTATAGAGTATATAAAATTGGTAACATTGTATAATGTGTATACACTAAACAATATATAAACTAGAGAAACGCTGTATAGAGTATATAGAATTGGCAACATTGTATAATGTGTATACACTAAACAATATATAAACTAGAGAAACACTGTATAGAGTATATAGAATTGGCAACATTGTATAATGTGTATACACTAAACAATATATAAACTACAGAAACACTGTATAGTGTATATAGAATTGGCAACATTGTATAATGTGTATACACTAAACAATATATAAACTAGAGAAACACTGTATAGAGTATATAGAATTGGCAACATTGTATAATGTGTATACACTAAACAATATATAAACTAGAGAAACACTGTGCAGTGTATATAGAATTGGCAACACTGTATAATGTGTATACACTAAACAATATATAAACTAGAGAAACGCTGTATAGAGTATATAGAATTGGCAACATTGTATAATGTGTATACACTAAACAATATATAAACTAGAGAAACACTGTGCAGTGTATATAGAATTGGCAACATTGTATAATGTGTATACACTAAACAATATATAAACTAGAGAAACACTGTATAGAGTATATAGAATTGGCAACATTGTATAATGTGTATACACTAAACAATATATAAACTAGAGAAACGCTGTACAGTGTATATAGAATTGGCAACATTGTATAATGTGTATACACTAAACAATATATAAACTACAGAAACACTGTGCAGTGTATATAGAATTGGTAACATTGTATAATGTGTATACACTAAACAATATATAAACTAGAGAAACGCTGTATAGTGTATATAGAATTGGTAACACTGTATAATGTGTATACACTAAACAATATATAAACTAGAGAAACGCTGTGCAGTGTATATAGAATTGGCAACACTGTATAATGTGTATACACTAAACAATATATAAACTAGAGAAACACTGTGCAGTGTATATAGAATTGGCAACACTGTATAATGTGTATACACTAAACAATATATAAACTAGAGAAACACTGTATAGAGTATATAGAATTGGCAACATTGTATAATGTGTATACACTAAACAATATATAAACTAGAGAAACGCTGTATAGTGTATATAGAATTGGTAACATTGTATAATGTGTATACACTAAACAATATATAAACTAGAGAAACGCTGTATAGTGTATATAAAATTGGTAACATTGTATAATGTGTATACACTAAACAATATATAAACTAGAGAAACACAGTGTATATAGAATTGGTAACACTGTATAATGTGTATACACTAAACAATATATAAACTAGAGAAACGCTGTATAGTGTATATAGAATTGGTAACATTGTATAATGTGTATACACTAAACAATATATAAACTAGAGAAACGCTGTATAGTGTATATAAAATTGGTAACATTGTATAATGTGTATACACTAAACAATATATAAACTAGAGAAACACTGTGCAGTGTATATAGAATTGGTAACACTGTATAATGTGTATACACTAAACAATATATAAACTAGAGAAACGCTGTATAGTGTATATAAAATTGGTAACATTGTATAATGTGTATACACTAAACAATATATAAACTAGAGAAACGCTGTATAGTGTATATAGAATTGGTAACATTGTATAATGTGTATACACTAAACAATATATAAACTACAGAAACACTGTCCTTGGTGAATTAATGGTGAAGTAAGGTAATTGAAACATAACTTGTTATCATGAAAATACAATAGTTGATATATAAAGAGAAGATTACTCTCAAAAAACCTAAACATAAAATAGAGGAATTGAGGAGAGATAATACAAAAAAGTAGCCGGTAACAACATTTATTTCTGTTGTTTACATTTATCTATTTTGATAAGCAGGTAACAGCATATTGCTTCAATTTGTATTCAACAATTATCATTTAGGCTTTTGGTATCATATATGTATCTATGTTCTTCGAGTTGCTACAGTTATTGCACATTGCAACATCTATTACAGGGGTAGGCAACCTTTTAGCAGCACTGTGCCGATATAGGATGGTGATGTCCCATAGCGTGTCGGTCCTATTTCTTTAAATTGAGGTGTGCATGTTGCCATATTCCGCTTATTTTTACTGTAATTGCTTTGTATTGTTGTATTTGTGCGTACAGGAGCTATTATATTGTATATGTTCATGAGTAGTTTGTGGTATCGTGTATGGTACATATGAATGTGGGCTGTGTATGGGGGCTGCTTGTGGAATTGTGTGTGTGGATGGATTTGTCACATTGTGTATTTGGTAGTGTGTGTATGTGAGGGGCTGTTTGGGGTATTGCATGTGAGAGGCTGCATGTGGGGTTGTGTGCATGTATGTGGATTGTTGGTGGTGTTGTGTTTGTGCGGACTGTGTGTGTGTTTGTATTATTTGTATGAGGGGAGGGTTATTCTGCAGTTCTCTGTATATCTAGCAGTGTGGGAGGCTTCCCTGGGTTCCAGTGGGGACCAGGCTGGCCAGGTATAGCTCAAGGACATAAGCTGCAACAGGAAGCGGTGTGCTGCTTTACTCCAGTGTGGATTCCCATTCCCAAGTGCTAGGAGGCAGTGATCTCCGATAACTTCCTCTACGTGCTGCAATGCATAAATGGAGGATTGTCCATCACCACCTTTTCGTATTAGCAGAGATCTGATGTTTCACTGGGACTCCTGACAGGCCAGAGCCTGTTTGGCTCTTGTAGCCTCGAGTGCCGTGCATGGCACTAGTGCCGTAGGTTGCCTACCCCTGATCTATTAGCTACTTTTTTGTTATACTCTCTAGCGATCTGTCCAGCCCTATTTATCAGCAATCATATCGCTATCTTTATAGCTAGACATTTATACTTTACTTTTCTCTGTCTACAGTTGACATTCTCATTGATGTCAATCAGTTTAATACTTAGACAGGGTCCGTCCCCAATATCCCACAATCACAGTTACTGAGGGGGGCTCAGACAGGGTCCGTCCCCAATATCCCACAATCACAGTTACTGAGGGGGGGCTCAGACAGGGTCCGTCCCCAATATCCCACAATCACAGTTACTGAGGGGGGCTCAGACAGGGTCCGTCCCCAATATCCCACAATCACAGTTACTGAGGGGGCTTAGATAGGGTATGTTCCCAATATCCCACAATCACAGTTACTGAGGGGGGCTCAGACAGGGTCCGTCCCCAATATCCCACAATCACAGTTACTGAGGGGGGCTCAGACAGGGTCCATGCCAAATATCCCTCAATCACAGTTACTGAGGAGGGCTTAGATAGGGTATGTTCCCAATATCCCACAATCACAGTTACTGAGGGGGGCTCAGACAGGGTCCGTGCCCACTATCCCACAATCACAGTTACTGAGGGGGGGCTCGGACAGGGTCCGTGCCCAATATCCCACAATCACAGTTACTGAGGGGGGGCTCGGACAGGGTCCGTGCCCAATATCCCACAATCACAGTTACTGAGGGGGGCTCGGACAGGGTCTGTGCCCAATATCCCACAATCACAGTTACTGAGGGGGGGCTCAGACAGGGTCCGTGCCCAATATCCCACAATCACAGTTACTGAGGGGGCTTAGATAGGATCCGTGCCCAATATCCCACAATCACAGTTACTGAAGGGGGCTCGGACAGGGTCCGTGCCCAATATCCCACAATCACAGTTACTGAGGGGGCTCAGACACACTTCATCCACTCACATTCCCTAAATACCAAGTCTCAGATCCCCCTTCTGTGTAATTGCAGCCATGAACCAGTTAATGGTGGTGACGGTGACGGTGAAGGTGCTCTGACACAGGCTTTGTAGTTAGAATAGGAATCATGGTTGTCATGGTAACTGTAAAACAATTTCTCATTCTGGAGACGTGATGTGTATTGTGTTTCTCTCAAAGCGAAGGAAAACGCATGTTTGTGGAACCAAAACCGCACAGACAGATTAACCATGTTTAACCCCTCAGGTGATGCAATCCCCAAACACAGTGCACTCAGCCTCCTTCCTCACAAACAGAGCACACTCAGCCTCCTTCCTCACAGAGTGCACTCAGCCTCCTTCCTCACAGAGTGCACTCAGCCTCCTTCCTCACAAACAGAGCACAATCAGCCTCCTTCCTCACAGAGCGCACTCAGCCTCCTTCCTCACAAACAGAGCACAATCAGCCTCCTTCCTCACAAAAAGAGGACACTCAGCCTCCTTCCTCACAAACAGAGCACAATCAGCCTCCTTCCTCACAAACAGAGCGCACTCAGCCTCCTTCCTCACAGAGCGCACTCAGCCTCCTTCCACACAAACACAGCGCACTCAGCCTCCTTCCTCACAAACAGAGCGCACTCAGCCTCCTTCCTCACAGAGCGCACTCAGCCTCCTTCCTCACAGAGCACACTCAGCCTCCTTCCTCACAAACACAGCGCACTCAGCCTCCTTCCTCACAAACAGAGCGCACTCATCCACCGGTCCCTGCTTTCTGTGACAGATTTATATAGATTTTTTTCTTTAAATGTTTGTATTATGTATTTATATCATGTCAATTCTTACACTTAACTTAATACTAACTCACATGATGCATGTAAGAGTTTCCTGATAAAAGTTCAAATATATCACGTATAGAACAAAACAGCAAGACATACAATATAACAGAAGAAAGACATAACAGTATTAAGATAAAGCAGGGATACGTGGATTAGCCCCCCGGCAGTAATTAATATTACAGGAGCGATCCCGTGGGGGGTCATATAAAGCGAGATTGACAATAAATCCACCTCACATCGTGGAGATTATCCTATATCCTCGGCACCTTTCCAGACACACTGATCCTTCACTCGATATTTCACTGACTATAAATCAGTAATAAAACTCTTCCCAGCTCTATGGGACAAGCCGTATATCACTAGCGAGTATCTTTAGATATATCAATCTGTATTCCAGCACAAAGAAGATTTATCACTTCTGGACAAGTTACAGAAGCAGAAAAATGCATGTTTGCTCCCAAAACGTGATTCATCAAAATGCCAGCAAGAGTCGCTGCAATAAGCCACAGATCCATTTTATTCACACAGAGTATTAGTATTATAAAGACAGTTT
The DNA here is from genome assembly GCA_933207985.1 of Pelobates cultripes. Taxonomy (NCBI): domain Eukaryota; kingdom Metazoa; phylum Chordata; class Amphibia; order Anura; family Pelobatidae; genus Pelobates; species Pelobates cultripes. The sequence goes on from OW240918.1 coordinate 3,888,625, forward strand.
CACTGCATTTCAGTGCTCTAGAATCTGGTGGCAGCCGATGAGGGCATTAGGTGGCTCTCAATGTGCACAACAAGTACCAATGGACTGGTAGAGGCAATGCCAATTGAGGAAAGTAGTGCCATCAGACTGACATTTGCTCCGTCACGTGGTATGGTTTATACTAAATCACGGTGAGTTATGAACTAGCTGATTGCAGATATTATATTATTTACATACACGGCTCACCCCCAATATAACATACATTACTAAATCTCAGAATATCATGCAGGCTCAGGTTAGTACGCTAACAGGCAAACCCAGCAAACCACGCACAGTCGACGAGCTTACAGTGACACGTTTCCTGTGAAAACCACAGAATGGTCCTTACCTGCTGAACGTCTTGTTGAAATACGCAGAGCTGAAGTCGCTGGTGAAGCCGGACCTTACGGTGCTGCCAGATGCTCTCGAGACGGCGCTGATGGTGAAGAACCTCATGAACCACATCCAGTACCTGGTGGACGGCTTTGGAGTAATTGGCCGTGGCAGTGAGTGACTCTGAATTTCCAGGGCCCAGCGGCCGTTGCAGAACATCTAGTAAAGCCTTCCCATCCTGGCTGACCTGCGGCAGGTTTCAGTGGATTAATGTCAAGGTCTTCACTATTAACAAAGCCATGGGTCCTTCCCATTAATTAAAATACCACAGGTTCATCCTGCTTATTACAAAACCACAGGTCCATCCCACTATATACAAGGTCACAGGTCCATCCCACTATATACAAGGCCACAGGTCCATCCCACTATTTACTAGGCCACAGGTCCATCCCACTATATAGAAGGCCACAGGTCCATCCCACTATATACAAAACCACAGGTCCATCCCACTATATACAAGGCCACAGGTCCATCCCACTATATACTAGGCCACAGGTCCATCTCACTATATACAAGGCCACAGGTCCATCCAGCTAATTACAAGGCCACAGGTCCATCCCACTATATACAAGGCCACAGGTCCATCCACTAATACAAGGCCACAGGTCCATCCCACTATATACAAGGCCACAGGTCCATCCCACTATATACAAGGCCACAGGTCCATCCCACTATATACAAGGCCACAGGTCCATCCCACTATATGCAAGGCCACAGGTCCATCCTACTATATACAAGGCCACAGTTCCATCCTACTATATAGAAGGCCACAGGTCCATCCTACTATATACAAGGCCACAGTTCCATCCTACTATATAGAAGGCCACAGGTCCATCCCACTATATAGAAGGCCACAGGTCCATCCTACTATATACAAGTCCACAGTTCCATTCTACTATATAGAAGGCCACAGGTCCATCTCACTATATACAATGCCACAGGTCCATCCAGCTAATTATAAGGCCACAGGTCCATCCCACTATATACAAGACCACAGGTCCATCCCACTATATACAAGACCACAGGTCCATTACTATATACAAGGCCACAGGTCCATTCAGCTAATTACAAGGTGACACTACATATAACTCTCTGACATGACATGAATGAGATAGTGAATGAGATAGTGTTCATTCACATGATAACATTTTCATATATTGATAAATGTTAATAGGAATTATGTAAATCATTCTGTTCAATTTGTGTATTGCTTTATTCTCATCTTCTCTCTCTCTCTCTCTCGATACAACTCCCAACATGCACCGCCACAATAGCAGAGAATAATAGAAGATGTATCAGTGGCTCTGACCAGTAGAAATAGATGTCCTGAATACCTGCACTGCTACCACAATAATTTAATGAAAACCACATGGAACTTATAGAACAAATAAGAATAAAATAGATTTATAAAATGAAAACAAATAGTATATCTACCGCAATAACAATAATAAACCCAGAAACAAATATAATAATCATAATGACAATAAGAACACACCTGCCATCTACGGCGATGTTAGCGATGGTGTAGACCAGGGATAGCCAACCTTTGGCACTCCAGATGTTGTGGACTACATCCCTCAAAATGCTCTTACACCCATAATGCTGGCAGAGCATCATGGGAGATGTAGTCCAAAACATCTGGAGTGACAAAGGTTGCCTATGCCTGGCGTAGACTCCTTACCTCAGTGTAGGCTTGCGTCACCTCCTCGTACAGCGTTTGGTGGTGATGAATGGCTATTTCCAGCCCTTGCATCTCGGAAGGCAGGCCACCATCGTTACACAGCTTGCACCAAGTGTCCACACCCGAAAGGAACTGGAACACAGAACAAATTCTGAAACATTGAGACCGACACAAGGCCCAGCCTGACATCCCGTCAGCATGGTATCTGCCATCAACCAGTACTGACAAACAATAAAAGTGAAACGTTTTATACTTTGTGAGGAATCTATGATGGGACTAATTTCAGATGGAAAATGTGTCTTCCAGATATGGCAGTGAGCAGGTCTGTGCCCCTGTTACACAATTTACAATCTAAACCTGTATGAATGGGCTCCATCCTACAATATTTCCTCCAGACTGGGCCTGGTCTTAGCACTGTTTCTTTACATATTTTGTAACAGAAAAAGGACCGGCCATGAGTTTTGAGGATGCTGTAAGAGTGACTTGGCAACCAAGACTGTCATATTATATAAACAGAAGTGTGTGCACCTCGAAACCCTGTGCTCTGTCTGCAGCCATCTAGAGGACATGAAGGCAGCCATGGTCTGGCACAACGGTGGATAACTGTAAGGCTGTCTGAGCATCATGGCAAATACAGGATTGGCTGTAGCCATCACTGGCCTAGTGGCCTTGCAGCATGGACAGTCTGGATATACTCTGCACTTTCCTGTCATGGCTTCAGGAGAGCGAGTCCTGAGAGTCCAGATTACATCTTTCCTCGTAGGAGACTGCAAACTCCTACTTCATTATTTTAAGGTTTAGAGCCGCTGGCCCCACTTCAAAGGCCGTCTCCCCCAGCTGCAGCATAGGCCTCGCTTGTCCGTCCCTCTGCCAGCGACACGTCTGCTGCACTAACTGCAGCTGGGAAACCCGCAGGAAGACAAATGATTGCGTTTTAAGGCAAATAAAATTTCTTTTACATACAACAATTTATTCCATTCCTCTTTACATTGTAGGGTGGAATGGAGGGTGAAAAACATGTAATTGTGTATTGTAGCTTTTACTCATACAAATCTCTGTGTTTTATCACAATTAAGAGTGGTCAGTACTCTTTAAAACAAGAGTTTTATGGTGTGTTGGTATGCCACAATAAGTAACACACGTTTAGAACACACTGCCAGCCACTTACTACGAGTTTAGAGAATTGACACGGAAATGCAAATTGGATCCAAAATAGCCAATTACAAACATTCGCTCACTCGGCTATTTTACATATCGATATGCAGTTTAGTAAATAAATCCCCAAATTTGTGTCATCCCGTCTACAGTTCAGTTGGTTTCGAATAAAACACATTAGATAAGATTGTTTACTAACGTGTGATTTGTCAGGAAATTTTAAAAAAGTGAATTTAATCTTAGATCAAAAATTAGCTGATTTGGTGAAATGTTTAATTTGTCATTTGGTGTGGGGATCTTAGCTTATAAATGTTATTATAATTGCGCACATCACTCCCCGCGCTGCATTCTGGGCAAATAGCAAAGTGGTAAATAAAATCTACAAAACACAGAGGCCTGTTCACTAAAGTATCCAAATTGGGAAAATCCTTATCACAGCTATTTTTACAGTTTGTTTCTTTTGGTCTGAAATGTGTCATTGCAAATAAGTCCTTCCTATAAGGAAACATGGATTTAATAAGGTATTTGCTGTAATTCCTTATTGCGGCAAGGAGAGTGTCACACATGGGTTGGGAGGTGAGGGCCATGCTCACCTGCTCAGCTTTCTGATGGAACACGGCAGACATGGCGAGAATGGTACTTCTTTCGTCCAACGCAGCCGCAAAGCTCTTCCACTCTTGGTCCAGCTGGGTGGAGATCTGCTTGATCTGCTGTGAGGCGTAGTGACCGGCTTCGATCAGACGTGACGCCACAGACATGATTCGGTTGATATTGACGTAGGCATTCTGAAACGGTAAAGCAGCCGGTGTGAATTATTAGTAGTGGTTCTGGTGAACACGTTAGCTAAACGTGCGATCACTTGATTTAATAACATATTTGCTCAGAGCGGGCCTGAAGCCATTCACAGAAAGCAGATCTTACTGATCACTTCTAAAGAACAATCACTCCCGTATCTTCACATAAAATCTACTGGAATTACAAGGTTTACATTCACAATGTAGAAAGGAGGTTTCAGAGGACAGACCGTGTTATCCCCAGTTCACCTGCATTACGTTAATATTCTGCACACGCCTGTCCATGCACTCTGTGCTCTGAGTTCCTCTCTCTCCAATCACAATTTGCCATCCGTCACACAATAAAATGAATGAAATAATGGGAAGCATGAGACAGAGAATGAATGGGGTGCAGACTCAGGATATACAGAATGGCATTTATTCAGAAAATACCAAATAGTTGCAAATTTCAAACTGCAAAACTGAGGCTAAAATAGCCAGACTGTGAGTATACTGGTGGTGGAGAATTATTCCAAATCTGCATTTCTAACCTGATTTTTGCAGTTTGCTTTATAGTGCAGTGTAACTGTGCTGTGTTAATAACAAAAGCCTCTGAAATAGCCATGCAGCCAGCAATACATTCCTCCCAGGGATATTCCTATTTAAAGCTGTGTAACTATAATTCAAAACACAGAGCGACACACAGCTGGAATCACCCAGAGGGCATTCTGCCGTGCTCCTGTTTGTCCTCCGAGATCAATGACAATTTAAAAAACACAGAGAGGGCGGCGAGGAAATAGGAGCTGGCTCTACACAGATTTGTAATAATTCCGTATAAATGAGCATATTGATTAGGCAGTGCTCAACGAGCACAAAAAAAACTGGAATCAGGTGGAGCTGACTGGTCTGATCCTAAAATATAGTCATTAACGAGCACATTGATTATAAAAACACTACAGCATAAAATATATATATCCATCGTTAAACCGTATGCAGTGGCATTATAACAGGAAAAGGACAGGCAGTATCAGGGAAAGGGTCAACTGCGGCAAAGGACAGGCAGGGTCAGGGCAGGGAAAGGCAGGGAAAGGCAGGGTCAGGGCAGGCAGGGTCAGGGCAGACTGGGGCAAAGGACAGGCAGGGTCAGGGCAGGGAAAGGCAGGGTCAGGGCAGGCAGGGTCAGGGCAGACTGGGGCAAAGGACAGGCAAGGTCAGGGCAGGGGTGGACTGGGGCAAAAGGACAGGCAGTATCAGGGAAAGGGTCAACTGCGGCAAAGGACAGGCAGGGTCAGGGCAGGGAAAGGCAGGGAAAGGCAGGGTCAGGGCAGGCAGGGTCAGGGCAGACTGGGGCAAAGGACAGGCAGGGTCAGGGCAGGGAAAGGCAGGGTCAGGGCAGGCAGGGTCAGGGCAGACTGGGGCAAAGGACAGGCAAGGTCAGGGCAGGGGTGGACTGGGGCAAAGGACAGGCAAGGTCAGGGCAGGGGTGGACTGGGGCAAAGGACAGGCAGTATCAGGGAAAGGGTCAACTGCGGCAAAGGACAGGCAGGGTCAGGGCAGGGAAAAGCAGGGTCAGGGCAGACTTGGGCAAAGGACAGGCAGGGTCAGGGCAGGGACAGGCAGGGGTGGAATGGGGCAAAGGACAGGCAGGGTCAGGGCAGGGGTGGACTGGGGCAGAGGACAGGCAGGGTCAGGGCAGGGGTGGACTAGGGCAAAGGACAGGCAGGGTCAGGGCAGGGACAGGCAGGGGTGGAATGGGGCAAAGGACAGGCAGGGTCAGGGCAGGGGTGGACTGGGGCAAAGGACAGGCAGGGTCAGGGCAGGGACAGGCAGGGGTGGAATGGGGCAAAGGACAGGCAGGGTCAGGACAGGGGTGGACTGGGGCATAGGACAGGCAGGGTCAGGGCAGGGGTGGACTGGGGCAAAGGACAGGCAGGGTCAGGGCAGGGGTGGACTGGGGCAAAGGACAGGCAGGGTCAGGGCAGAGGTGGACTGGTGAGGAGAAGAAAGGATTATGGGAGATAAGTAAGGATTATGAAGGTACCATAAGAATAATAGGGGTTAAGTAAGGATTATAGAGGTTGGGAAAGAATTATGGGGGTGAGGTAAGAATTAAAGGGCTTAAGTAAGGATTAAGTGGGTGAGGTAAGGGTCATAGGGGTTAGTTGAGAATTATGGTTTAGGAAAGCAATAAAATGGTTAGGTAAGAATTATTAGGGTTAGTTAAGAATTATGGGGGTGACGTAATGATTATAGGAGTTAGGTGAGGATTATGAGAGTGAGGATTACGAAAGTGAAACGTCACACAATAAAATTAATGAAATAAAGGGAAGCATGAGACAGAGAATGAATGGGGTGAAGACTCCGATGAGGTAAGGATTACGGGGGTTAGGTTAGGATTACATAGGTGAGGTAAGGATTATAGAGGTTAGGTAAGGACTACGGGGGCAAGGTAAAGGTTATAGGGGTTAGGTAAGGATTATATAGGAGAGGTAAGGATTACATAGGGGTTAGGTAAGGATTACATAGGTGAGGTAAGGATTACATAGGTGAGGTAAGGATTACATAGGTGAGGTAAGGAATATAGAGGTGAGGTAAGGATTACATAGGTGAGGTAAGGTTTATAGAGGTGAGGTAAGGATTACATAGGTGAGGTAAGGAATATAGAGGTGAGGTAAGGATTACATAGGTGAGGTAAGGATTATAGAGGTGAGGTAAGGATTACATAGGTGAGGTAAGGATTATAGAGGTGAGGTAAGGATTACATAGGTGAGGTAAGGATTATAGAGGTGAGGTAAGGATTACATAGGTGAGGTAAGGATTATAGAGGTGAGGTAAGGATTACATAGGTGAGGTAAGGATTACATAGGGAAGTAAGGATTATAGAGGTGAGGTAAGGATTATAGAGGTGAGGTAAGGATTACATAGGTGAGGTAAGGATTATAGAGGTGAGGTAAGGATTACATAGGTGAGGTAAGGATTATAGAGGTGAGGTAAGGATTACATAGGTGAGGTAAGGATTATAGGGGTTAGGTAAGGATTACATATATGAGGTAAGGATTATAGAGGTGAGGTAAGGATTATAGAGGTGAGGTAAGGATTATAGAGGTGAGGTAAGGATTATAGAGGTGAGGTAAGGATTATAGGGGTTAGGTAAGGATTATAGAGGTGAGGTAAGGATTACATAGGTGAGATAAGGATTATAGAGGTGAGGTAAGGATTATAGAGGTGAGGTAAGGATAACATAGGTGAGATAAGGATTATAGAGGTGAGGTAAGGATTACATAGGTGAGGTAAGGATTACATAGGTGAGGTAAGGATTACATAGGGAGCTAAGGATTATAGAGGTTAGGTAAGAATTATGGGGGCGAGGTAAGGTTTATAGGGGTTAGGTAAAAGGTTTAAGATACTCTGTGTGAGCACCACTAGGGTAATATTAAAATAGATAAAGTTGATAATTATAATAAATCCTACAATATACTCTCAACACGGAAAACTTGAAGTTGTCTTTAGGGGCTTATAAATGGGGGTAACACATAACATAGGAACCTTAAACAACTAATGTGTCAGGATTCAAACCTTCATTTTGGTATTTCATTCCTTTCATTCAGGTTTATACCTGCAGTAACTATGTTTTGCCACTAGTGGCCTTCCTAACCGCTATGTCTGAACTGTCATCCTCACCCGCCTAGACAGATTACTCTCCTCGATATGCTATAAGAAGCCACACCTTGCTAAAGGTAACTGCCTTTACACTGATTGAACTGCTGCTTCTGGATGACATGACCTCTGTTCCTGGCTCCAACTCCAGATCCCCTTGGACCATCTTGATTTGTTTCCAGACTGCTCTTCTCTAAGAAGCTTGGTGAGTAGCTTTATTTATTACTGGACTTTATTAGCAATTTACCTTATTGCTTTTAGTGCTTTTGGTCTACTGGACACTTTACCGCATTCAACACAACCTACCTGGATAATATTGGCTTTACTAATTATATGCTACTATCCTGAATAATCCTCCTGCAATTATCTGATATCTGCATTACTGTCTCCACCAAAAGACTCTGTCTATTTAACCTTCTTATTTTGTTATATTACGTTTGCCATTTCTCTTGATTTACCTGTTATTCGATAACCTGCTTGGGGCATATTGCCTAAACTCCTATTATATTAAAGGACACGGAGGCGAGTATTCTGCTTTATCTCTTTCGTTATTCCTCAGCAGCAAAGAAAAGATTTTAAGTGGCTCATGACCATGTGAGTGAAACCTTATTTGTCTTATAAATTTTAAGGTTTTTTTATGTTATTACCCTATGTGTGTTTTTTTCCTGTTCTTACATATTTTATACAGGAATTAATTAAATACGGAGTATATCTTTCAACTAAGGGTAATTATAAGTGTTGTTTGGAGTGTGCCCTCACCTATTTTTTATTGTATACAGCAAAGAAAAGATACTGTAATATTCTTAGAAACATTAAAAAACACACACCCTCAAAGGGTTAATAACCTAACATGACATCCAATAAGAACGCTCCTTGCACCATAAGTCCCCATGTGACCCTAAGCCACTCCTCTTTCTTTGCTGCTGCCTCCTCAACTAAGTACAATTTATTTTTCTCCTGTCGTTCCCAGTAATTTCAGTGTAATTTTATGTGTTTTCATAATTGATGTTTCATGATTTATGTTCTGTGTACCCAAGTCACTGCTTCTGTGCTTGGTGTTGTCTTTTTTAGTGAGCTCTGTTGGCTCTTGTGTTTTTCCCTCATTTTTCCCCTCTCTGTGTTCATTGATCGGGTTGTTTATAACCCGACGTTCTGGGGCGGTTTGCAGCATCACTACCTGAGACTCTCTCCGTCTTGGTGTCTCACAACCCCACACCAAGATTCTCTATCGGTCCCACTGCTCCACAGCTCCAGGCACAGCCGGTGCCGCAGCGCATGCGCAGAACGCGAGTGTGCATTGCAACGGCCACATTGGGTTTGGCGATTTTGCTGTGGTTTTGTTTCACGGGCATTTCACACGCGGGTGTGTGTCGATTGGCCGGCACAGTAACTAGGCAGCTCACTGGTGCTCCCCAGGGCCATTTCTGAGGGAACACTCGGTGAGCTTGGCTTTTTCATATTGTCATCTGTGTTTATATTGGTGGTCAGTGTGGGTATCCCCTGCCTTGCCTGTGCTACTGAATTTGCACTGTTCTAGGATCTCTAGGAATTTTACCTTGCCCCTCTTTGCGTTTTGTCCTGCCATTGTTACCCCCTTTTTGTGTGTCCTGTACTTTGCACTTTATAATGCAATCACAGAAAGACTTTGACACTGCCACTAATGGTTCTTCCTCTAGTGCCACTAGGCACCTTTACACCCCAGGTGGTATCAACACCTACTAGCCTGACTACTGTAGCCAATCCTCACAGGAGCACATGAACTCAGAAGAGCTTCATTCCCTCCTGGACGCTACTATGGCTAAGTCAGTGACTCAAGCCATTTACTCCGCTACGGGGGCCATGTCGGACACGTCCCACTCTATTACCTGGACCTCTACCCACATTTCTCCTAACCCCCCGGAGAATAAACCAGTTACTACTAATGGGCACAAAGCAGCCAAAAAAATCCCATCACCGAGACGAGGATGTCTACAAAACAGTACAATCGGACAGGGAACGTCCTGTCACAGATGATGTGGTTGCACCACAACAAAGAGCCACCCACCGAGCACAATCGGTGAGGAGTTGGGAAAAGGGCAAAAGCCCTAATCAAATCATCCAAGTCTGAATCGGAACAGGAGGAGGCACTGAGCGAGTCCGATGACGAGGACTCTTACAATTCAGGAACATTTTTTTTCTGATCACGGTTGTTTATCCGTGTCTGGGACTGACCTTAAAGTTGGTGGGGAGGATTCCACCCTCCTCGACCCTCAGGGTGAATCACTTTTTGATCCAGATGCACTGCAACATCCGAGATCTTCGGAGTGGTACCCTTTGGATCACGTGGCGAAGTATATTGCCGCACGTATCAGGATGCCACTTGATAAAGCAACAAGGAATAAACTTCGGGCTGAATGTACCACGATTCATGATTTGGCATGTGTGACAGATTCATCTGTAAGACTAATATTGCTGGTTCGTCTAGTTTGCCTTCCTTTCGTGGAATTACCTGTCCGTATGCCCCTATTCACCTTTTTACCGAATGAATTTACCGAACGGACGGCCACCCAGAAGAGAAGTGTGCTGCTGGTTAACCTCTTGATCCCAATTAGAACGTTGTGGTTAACCGCAGACACCTCTTAATTATAACCGAATGCAGGGTGGTCGTCGTTCGTATGCCGACCATGAGGCGGCGGCCATTTTAAACCATGCGAAAGACCAGCGGTGTTTGGCGCAGATTCTATGGAACTAAAAACGGACACTTTTTCTGCCAAACAACGCTGAGACTACAGACTGCCCTTCTCATTCGTCAAGGCATGCGAACACCGGCCCGTTCGGGAGTTTGGATTATCCGAATGGACTTAACCCAGATAGCCGTCCCATGGAGTCAATCGCATACCGAAAGACTGTAAAAGACTTTGACTCCATGGCGATTGAACTGTACGTATGGGATCTGAGCGCTATTCACTAAGAATAGGCTATCTGGGGATACGTTGCACGAATGTAATATGTTCGGTAGTTGTAGAATTATTTATTTTCATGTATTTTTTTTATGCTTCATGTAAAATGGCGATTTGCCTCTGTCCTGGAGATAATTGAATTACTTCTCAATTATCTCCAGGGCAGAGGGGAGGAAACCAGGATGCATTATGGGAATATTTTGTGCCTGTATGTCTTAAAGTGCCATATGTCTGTCTGCAATCACAGTCTCCCATTTGGTCCCCTAGGGGAGTGTCCACCAAGTGGGAGACCTGCATAAATACAGGCGGGTAGCCCACAGTAAAGCCAGTTCTTGTTTTACCCTCAATGCGGAGCTTGGTCTCGTTATTGGGGGGATTTACTACACACAGTTAGCGACTGATTGCTGGAAACGTAAGCCGCTTGGAGGATATATTTGTTCGGCTGTTAGCCCCGATACGTGGATTTATTGTTCAGGAGCTTGGAGCATCCGTACGGGTCCCGTTCGGGAGATTGGCGCATTCCCCTGGTTGCAGTTCGTACGGTTGGAGTATACACAAATTGGGCCTGCATTATTGAGGAAGGGGAAGCTTAACTAAATGGCGGTTTCACTCCTTTGTGCCAGGGGTGTCTTAACAGCATGCATCACCCCATATGGAGACCCAACAATCTCCCAATTCCTGTAAAACTGGGTGGAAGGCCAAGAAAGGCCTAGATTTATCTTTACATAATTGCTAAGACAAAGTACTGGACGTTCTTGGACCCAGTGCTAAAATATTCAACATGGTCGAAATGGCCCTGGCAGGTGGTACTCCTGCAGATTTGCTGGCCATCAGGGGTTGGATCCAGTAATGTGTCTGTTTGACAATGTCAATACGGCTTTGGCCACTGAGAGACATAATGCAATCCTTATTATTATTGAACCAAAATTGGTGAATTTGGTTATATCTGAGCCTGGGCCACAGGCAAAAGGCCTCCTTTTTGGAGACAATTTTGTGAAGGAACTGGGCACATATGTGGGGACTTTTACTGCACTTGATAAGGCGCAAGCCAATATGAAAAGGTATTCTCCCAAAGAGTTTTTGGCGGGGCCAGCACATATCGGTGCCGTCTGCCCAGCCGCTCCTGGGGCCCGTACCGGGGTTCCCGAGGCTCCATGCACTCCCATTTTTCCCAGTTTGTGGCAGGCTGTGGCAATCTCGTGGAACCAGAGGTTCTTCCTATGGCCAACGCCCTTATGGTAAGTTCAATTGTGGGGGGCAGATTATACCATTTTGTAAATGCCTGGCGCATGTGAACTTCGGAATCGTGGGTCATACAAACTGTCCTGGGTTATTCCATAGATTTCGTACAATACCCTGTTCAAGTGTGCCTACCCAACTAAATTGTTTTTTTCTTCACACGACTGGTCCTTAGTAGCAGACACAGTCTCTCGCGACAAAAGGCGCAATCTTCGAGATGCATTCACACACCCCGGGGTTCCTAAACAATCTCTTCGTCGTACCTAAGAAAGGTGGAGGCATCTGACCGGTCATCAATCTACACCCCCTAAACGCATTTGTCGAATACCACCATTTCAAGATGGTAGGCATTCACTTCCTCCGAGACCTACTCCGACTGAGGGATTGGATGGTCAAGCTCTACCTGCAAGATGCATACCTCACAGTTCCGATGGCCAAGGACTGCCAAGGCGTTGACGTGGCAGGTGGGCATACCCTTTCATGGCCATTGGAGGTTACTAAAATCCTCCATTTGTTTAAAAATACATAAGGATGTGGAAAGGACGCAGGTAACTTTTTTTTTTTTACTGCTACATCTCAGACGTTGCCGGACCTCCATGATCCTCATATCTCCATTCTGGCCATCTCAACCATGGTTTCTTACACTCATGGAAATGTCCATAGACTATCCGAGGTTACTCCCTACTTCACCAGACCTCTTGCTGGAACAGGAACTCGCACTCCCTTCTATTACAAGGGCACCTCACCACCTTGCATGTCTCCTCTCAGGGGACTCTGCTTTATCCCAAATGTTCCACAGTCAACTTTGGACCTCCTGGTAGGAGCTTGGGCTCCAGGCACACGAAAGTCCTACCTGCATGGCTGGAACTCATGGAATTGTTGGTGCATGGAAAACATGGATCCCATATCGGTACCTGTGAGTCACGTGTCGAGGTTTCTCACTTCACTGTTTGACCATGGCCTGGCCTATCATAAATTTATATCGATCGGCTATTTCTGCGGGCCACAATGGCTCGGACGGCTTCCCAGCAGGAAAACATCTCTTGGTGTGCTGTCTTCTTCGCGACATCAGATTTGCACGCCCACCTCAACCTAAATGCTCTTCGTTATGGGATGTGGACCTTGTCCTCCAACACTTCGCAAACTGGCTAAGGAATGAAGACCTTTCACTCAAACAACTCACGGTGAAGCAGGTGATGCTGCTTTGCCTGATCTCTGTAAAAGTGTATCAGGTGTGTGTGTGCACTGGACCTTTCTGCACGTTAGTTTACTCCTGAGGGTGTTTGGTTCAATATCTCCTCTGTCTTCTACCCAGCTTTTCCTCAGAATGTTAATTTATGCCCAGTGACCTGTCACAAGTCTAGGACTTCCTCCCTTCGTGATCCAACACATCCAGACTTGTTTCTAGCACTCCAACGCCCACATCACCCTGTCACTGCAGATACACTGTCTTGTTGGGTTAAATGGATTATGAAGTTGGTAGGCATCGACACTTCAGCGTTTGGGGCACACTCTTTTAGGGGAGTCATGGCGTCTAAAGGTTTCTCCCAGGGATGTAGATTAGAAGACCTTCTCCGGGCTGCTAACTGGTCCTGTGAATCTACTTTTCGAGAATTTAATTTCATTCAGTTTCTCATTTTTCTGACATGGTAGTTTCACAGCTTTGAACTAGCATAATATGAGCCTCAGTGTCCTTTATTAAAATTACCAGATATTACTAATTTCATGACGTTAAGTCATGATTTTATTAAGGACACGGAGGCGAGTATTATCTCACCCGACACAGGAAAGTTGCGCCCTCCCTTATGTGGGTTTCCTCATGAGTTTATTATATGGTCTGTTATGATGTCGCTGTATATTTACCTAATTGAAGGTTCTATTATGATACTATTCTGTTCATATTGGATATGTTATTATGTTTAATAATGCATCATAGATGTATTTTAATATCTGGAAACACATTTTACCAGTTGTTTCTCTGTTCCTTTCAGCTTCCTAACTGGATTTGGTACAGGTTGCATTCTTTCCTCTCATGTTCCAACGGAGGATCACGTCTTCCATGGAATACTGGTGTCATCCACCTACGAAGTTGCTGTTTCTTCTTCAAGTCTGACCATACGTTTGTTAGATTGAGATGTTAGTTGGCATCATCAAGAAAGAGGAGTGGCTTAGGGTCACATGGGACATTATGGTGCAAGGAGCATTCTTATTGGATGTCATGTTATTAACCCTTTGAGGGTGCATGTTTGAATTTTTCTAAGAATATTACTGTATCCTTTCTTTACTGCTGAGGAATAAAGAGATAAAGCATAATATTCGCCTCTGTGTCCTTAAAAAAAATCATGACTTTACATCATGAAATTAGTCAAATCTGGTCATTTTATAACATGACCGGAGGTGAATATTTTGCACTAAACTCATTTTACTAAACTGCAGCAGCAGAGATTTAACAATAAAGTTTAGTGGAAAAAACATATTGCAACAGGGTATAAAAGGCCCCTCCCTCTTTATCTCTTCCTCTTTCTTTGCTGCTCCTGCTGGAACAGGTCATTTCATTGAGGGTTACCCCCTCCATTGGTACCTGTCCCATCAGTTTGGACCCCCCTTATTGATTTATGAGACCCTCAGTGTCTCCAATACTAGGAAGGGAATCCCCCTTGTGTAAATACATGACCGCTGGCACCTGTTGTTAGAGGGTGGCCCCCTCTCATTTGGCACTCCAACCACTTTGCGCACAAATTCTAGGTGACCCCCATGGGGTTGTACTAGGAGCCAGGTACCCTGCAACTTTACGTGGTACACACATGTTGCTCACAGGTATCCCATTCTGTCATTAGAGGAACACTGTGGCAAGATGTCTGACCCACCACAGACCCCGACTCAAGACTTCCAAAGCATGATAAATGCTGCCGGCTCCAGCTCCGTAACCAGGAAATCTAAAGGAAAGGCTCGTCTCAAGAGACCTAAGTGTGTAGAATCACACAACATACTTCAACCTCCACTTCCATCCTCTGAGGAGGAAAGCTCTTATCCAAATTCACCCACTATGGCGATTGTGGACGAATGACGAACAGACAGCTCGACCTGTGATGAAGACAAGTGACATGATATACAGTACAGAATCACATTATGTCAAAGAATGCATAGTATTTCTTCTCCATGCAGAAAGGGTAGCCACATATTTACGAACACCGATGAAGATGTGTTAATTAATACCCAGGGTTTGCCCCTATTTGACCCATGGCTGGTACGACATCCAAAATCTTCTGAATGGTGTCTTCCAGACCATCTCGCACAATACATGCATTTTTTGGCTACAAAAGCCTTTGGAGAAGGAGGTGCGCGTACGCCTTCCCACAGAATGCCCTTGTCCGATCCTCCAAGACAAAGTAAGTGTCACCCCGGAGTTTGATATCACAATAGTGGTCTTCATGGCAGGGACGTGACAAGACCCTCGTAAGGGGATAGAAAAGGTGCTGAAGGCTCCACAGGATAAACTGCTGGATATGTTGGGTCCACTGGCAAAGATACTATACTATGTAGATCTCTCTCTCTCATGCAACACCCCACTGGATCCAAACGATATTCGAGAATGGGCCATTCGAGAGAGCCATCTGTATGCTGGGTAATACAAATGCGGCTCTCTGCACTGAACAACATAAGGCTGATCTTCTGAAGAGCGACAACCAGCTCTTGGATCTGGGGAAGAGAGAACTAGGACCATTGGCAAACATTTCTTTTTCTATCGCATCAAAGAAAGAGATAAAGAGGAAGGGGCTTTTTATACCCTGTTGCAATATATTGTTTTTTTTGTTTTTCACTAAACTTTATTGTTAAATCTGTGCTGCTGGAGTTTAGGAAAGAGAGTTTAATGCAAGATATTCACCTCCTGTCCTTAATAAAATGAAGATTATAGGTGCACTGCGTTAGCATAATCTACAATTCTGTCCTCTCCTTATACCTATAATTTGTTTATATGTTCTCCTTCCCCTTCTTCCTCCTAACCTATAATTCCGCTTATAGGTTCTCCTTCGTCCTCCTAACCTATAATTCCATTTATAGGTTCTCCTTCGTCCTCTTAACCTATAATTCCATTTATCGGTTCTCCTTCGTTCTAACCTATAATTCCGTTTATAGGTTCTCCTTCTTCCTCCTAACCTATAATTCCATTTTATAGGTTCTCCTTCTTCCTCCTAACCTATAATTCCGCTTATAGGTTCTCCTTCGTCCTCCTAACCTATAATTCCATTTATAGGTTCTCCTTCGTCCTTCTAACCTATAATTCCGTTTATAGGTTCTCCTTCTTCCTACTAACCTATAATTCCGTTTATCGGTTCTCCTTCTTCCTCCTAACCTATAATTCCATTTATCGGTTCTCCTTCGTCCTTCTAACCTATAATTCCATTTATAGGGTTCTCCTTCGTCCTTCTAACCTATAATTCCATTTATCGGTTCCCCTTCTTCCTCCTAACCTATAATTCCGCTTATAGGTTCTCCTTCGTCCTCCTAACCTATAATTCCGTTTTATAGGTTCTCCTTCGTCCTCCTAACCTATAATTCCGTTTATAGGTTCTCCTTCTTCCTCCTAACCTATAATTCCATTTTATAGGTTGTCCTTCTTCCTCCTAACCTATAATTCCATTTATCGGTTCCCCTTCGTCCTCCTAACCTATAATTCCATTTATAGGTTCTCCTTCGTCCTTCTAACCTATAATTCCATTTATAGGTTCCCTTCTTCTCCTAACCTATAATTCTAAACATAGGTTCTCCTTGATCACTCCTAACCTATGAATTCCATTTACATGGGTTCTCCTTAGATCCTTCAACCTATATTCAGTTTATAGGTTTCTCCTTCTCCTCCCTAACCTATAGTTCCATTTATAGGTTTCTCACAGCCCACAACTCCTCCTAACTTATATGAAATTTCTAAACATAGGTTCTCCTTCGTCCTCCTAACCTATAATTCCATTTATAGGTTCTCCTTCGTCCTTCTAACCTATAATTCCGTTTATAGGTTCTCCTTCTTCCTCCTAACCTATAATTCCATTTTATAGGTTGTCCTTCTTCCTCCTAACCTATAATTCCATTTATCGGTTCTCCTTCGTCCTTCTAACCTATAATTCCATTTATCGGTTCCCCTTCGTCCTCCTAACCTATAATTCCATTTTATAGGTTCTCCTTCTTCCTCCTAACCTATAATTCCGTTTATAGGTTCTCCTTCTTCCTCCTAACCTATAATTCCGTTTATAGGTTCTCCTTCTTCCTCCTAACCTATAATTCCATTTATAGGTTCCCCTTCTTCCTCCTAACCTATAATTCCATTTATAGGTTCCCCTTCTTCCTCCTAACCTATAATTCCGCTTATAGGTTCTCCTTCGTCCTCCTAACCTATAATTCCATTTATAGGTTCTCCTTCGTCCTTCTAACCTATAATTCCGTTTATAGGTTCTCCTTCTTCCCTCCTAACCCTAATTCCATTTTATAGGTTCTCCTTCTTCCTCTAACCTATAATTCCATTTTATAGGTTCTCCTTCTTCCCCTAACCTATAATTCCGCTTATAGGTTCTCCTTCGTCCTCCTAACCTATAATTCCATTTTATAGGTTCTCCTTCGTCCTTCTAACCTATAATTCCGTTTATAGGTTCTCCTTCTTCCTACTAACCTATAATTCCGTTTATCGTTCTCCTTCTTCCTCCCTAACCTATAATTCCATTTTATAGGTTGTCCTTCTTCCTCCTAACCTATAATTCCATTTATAGGTTCTCCTTCGTCCTTCTAACCTATAATTCCATTTATAGGTTCTCCTTCGTCCTTCTAACCTATAATTCCGTTTATAGGTTCTCCTTCTTCCTCCTAACCTATAATTCCATTTTATAGGTTCTCCTTCTTCCTCCTAACCTATAATTCCGCTTATAGGTTCTCCTTCGTCCTCCTAACCTATAATTCCATTTATAGGTTCTCCTTCGTCCTTCTAACCTATAATTCCGTTTATAGGTTCTCCTTCTTCCTCCTAACCTATAATTCCATTTTATAGGTTGTCCTTCTTCCTCCTAACCTATAATTCCATTTATCGGTTCTCCTTCGTCCTTCTAACCTATAATTCCATTTATCGGTTCCCCTTCGTCCTCCTAACCTATAATTCCATTTATCGGTTCCCCTTCGTCCTCCTAACCTATAATTCCATTTTATAGGTTCTCCTTCTTCCTCCTAACCTATAATTCCGTTTATAGGTTCTCCTTCTTCCTCCTAACCTATAATTCCGTTTATAGGTTCTCCTTCTTCCTCCTAACCTATAATTCCATTTATCGGTTCCCCTTCGTCCTCCTAACCTATAATTCCATTTATCGGTTCCCCTTCGTCCTCCTAACCTATAATTCCATTTTATAGGTTCTCCTTCTTCCTCCTAACCTATAATTCCGTTTATAGGTTCTCCTTCTTCCTCCTAACCTATAATTCCGTTTATAGGTTCTCCTTCTTCCTCCTAACCTATAATTCAATTTTATAGGTTCTCCTTCTTCCTCCTAACCTATAATTCCGTTTATAGGTTCTCCTTCTTCCTACTAACCTATAATTCCGTTTATCGGTTCTCCTTCGTTCTCCTATACTATAATTCCATTTTATCGGTTCTCCTTCTTCCTCCAAACCTATAATTCCGTTTCTAGGTTCTTCTTCTATCATCTTCTCTATAACCTGTCTGGGGCTTATTGTCTAAACCCTTCATTCTATAACCATTACTACTTTCCTGTAATCTCGTTTTATAGGTACTGCTTTATCCCGTTTGTCTACATTTTCTTTAAGTCTTGCTTCACTTATTATTATTTAAAGTTTAAAACATGTCTAACAATCCCAATAAAGAACTTAAACTTAATCCCGGAATAAGTCTCTTAACTGACCTGATCAGAACCATGACATAATGTCTAATACGCTGAAAAGAGAATATAAGACACAAATAAATCAATTATATGAAAAATAACAAATGAATTTTTGTGAAAAAATATACAATAACAAGGAAGTTGTATTTCTGGCACTATGGTACCCATCTCACCCGCGCAGTCCCTTATTTGAATCCACCTCTGCTCCTCCTTTCCCGATGTCAGCCATTGTCGGGAACCTAACGCGCATGCACTGCGAGCGCCACGTTCGCACTGGAACTACCCAATAGAACCAATGCTTTCCTATGGGGTTTTAGCTGACGCTGGATGTCTTAATGCAGAGCATGAGGATGTCCAACGTCAGCTAGGCAACCAAAAGTCAGCTAATGACCCGGAAGGGTAGCCCTGCAATGAAATTAGTGCAGTTTATCAATAATTGCAATAATTACAATTGCAGAGTTAAACTGAAAGGGACACTGCATCCAATGACCTGAAGTGGTCTGGGTGACTATAGTGGCAGATAAGGGTGGAATGTTGTAGTACTACATTCAGATTGCGGACAGTATTCAGAAAGATGAGAATACGTACAAAGTACTCAGTAGGGATCCATCCCCTCCATTTTTGAGTGAGTTTAAGATACTTTTGGACAAGGCTTATGATGAAAAGATCATTACTAAGGATGAGTACAATTATATGGATGTGAGAAGTCCAACCATCTCCACTTTCTACTGCCTTCCAAATGTCCATAAAAAATATGCTAAGCTTACTGGTAAACCCATTGTGTCTGGGTTTAATAACTTGACGTATAAGGGTAGCATATTCTTATTTGATTATATATATATATATATATTTTTTTTTTTTTTTAATTAAATTATTTGTAATTTTTCGTATAATTTATAGGGACTTGTTTGTGTTTAAATACTAAAGATATAAATGTGATTGGTGTCCCTAATTGTTTCACCCACGGTAAGTGTGTCAATGACTCTCCAGGCTTGCAGTGGCTAGTAATCTTTAAGGCTAGGCTACTAGCATAGCCCTGCTGTGCTATCTGTGAATACATCGAGCAGTACATCAGCTTGCTGTAAAACAAATCCCTGGGAGGGGAGAGAGTCAGTGAAGGATTTACGGGTCAGTGCTCGCTGGTACCTGGCATGTTTAAGGTGACCTTGCAGGAATGTGCAGACACATTGCCCCTAAAAAAATTGTGTTCTAGACAACATTACTGCACATTCCCATGCATCTCGGATCTGAATCTAGAGGAGGAACCAAAACAAAAACATTTATTTTGCTACATCAGCCTTATGCCCCCCCCCACTCCCCTTCCCCAGCACACAGAAGGCTCTTGGGTTCCTGCGGAGAATGTTTAAATATTGCTGCCACACTTATATTATACTAATGATTTACTGTGCTCCATGGGCTAAAAACCAAACCAAAACCACAATACAGCCTTCAATACATTCTGCCAGGGTTACTTACTGAAGTGTGAATTACAAGGAACTCCCAAATGAACTGAAAGCCACTAAATGTAGATACCTGGAACTATTCTCGACTGCCGTCACTGCCTGGCTATGTTGGGCTACATTTTGTTGTTCAGATTCCTAAATAACAAAATTAACTGACAATTTATTTGAATTGTAGGCCAAAACAGATGAATTCATCTATTTTGTCCTAAACTTTGAAATTCTCTTTGAATACCCAACAATTGACACGTCTGTGAAGAACCGTGCCAGTTAGACAGCAGGACCCCAGGGATAGTACTTAGCAGAGAAATAAATGGGCTGAGCTCACCATCGAGTTCATGGCGAAGTGGTTGTGTTGCGTTTGAAGATCCACCGCGTGCTGATAACTCATCCCGATCTCCGTATGGCTCTGTAGGAACAAATCCTTGTTGTGCGTGATCCAATCAAACATCTGCAACAGACAGAGTAAAAAGGATTATGGGTACATCCACAGAAAGATGCAGCAAACGGTCATGTCATTTTAGTGGATTAATGACGTGGAATTCTAAACACTATTCTGTTAAATGGGATACAGAGACATAGAAACATAGAAACATAGAATGTGACGGCAGATAAGAACCATTCGGCCCATCTAGTCTGCCCAATTTTCTAAATACTTTCATTAGTCCCTAGTCTTATCTTATAGTTAGGATAGCCTTATGCCTATCCCACGCATGCTTAAACTCCTTCATTGTATTAACCTCTACCACTTCAGCTGGAAGGCTATTCCATGCATCCACTACCCTCTCAGTAAAGTAATACTTCCTGATATTATTTTTAAACATTTGTCCCTCTAATGTAAGACTATGTCCTCTTGTTGTGGTAGTTTTTCTTCTTTTAAATATAGTCTCCTCCTTTACTGTGTTGATTCCCTTTATATATTTAAATGTTTCTATCATATCCCCCCTGTCTCGTCTTTCCTCAAGCTATACATGTTAAGATCCTTTAACCTTTCCTGGTAAGTTTTATCCCGCAATCCATGAACCAGTTTAGTAGCCCTTCTCTGAACCCTCTCTAAGGTATCAATATCCTTCTGAGATACGGTCTCCAGTACTGTGTACAATACTCCAAGTGAGGTCTCACCAGTGTTCTGTACAATGGCATGAGCACTTCCCTCTTTCTACTGCTAATACCTCTCCCTATACAACCAAGCATTCTGCTAGCATTTCCTGCTGCTCTATTACATTGTCTGCCTTTAAGTCATCAGAAATAATCACCCCTAAATCCCTTTCCTCATATGTTGAGGTTAGGACTCTATCAAATATTCTGTACTCTGCCCTTGGGTTTTTACGTCCAAGATGCATTATCTTGCACTTATCCACATTAAATGTCAGTTGCCACAATTCTGACCATTTTCTAGTTTACCTAAATCATTTGTCATTTGGCTTATCCCTCCTGGAACATCAACCCTGTTACATATCTTAGTATCATCAGCAAAAAGACATACCTTACCATCAAGACCTTCTGCAATATCACTAATAAAAATATTAAAGAGAATGGGTCCAAGTACAGATCCCTGAGGTACCCCACTGGTGACAAGTCCAAGCTTCGAATATATTCCATTGACTACAACCCTCTGTTGCCTGTCACTCAGCCACTGCCTTACCCATTCAACAATATTGGAATCCAAACTTAAGATTGCAGTTTATTGATAAGCCTTCTATGTGCAACAGTGTCAAAAGCCTTACTGAAATCTAGGTAAGCAATGTCTACTGCACCACCCTGATCTATAATTTTAGTTACCCAATCAAAAAAATCAATAAGATTAGTTTGGCATGATCTCCCTGAAGTAAACCCATGTTGTCTCTGATCTTGAAATCCATGTGTTTTTAGATGTAGACACCGAGATCGTGCCAGAAGTCAATGCATTTTGGATATTTATGATAATAATTCAGAATCTGATTCAAATGTCCCCTCTGTGAATTCAGTCACACAGGTATTCCTGCTATAAACCCAATTACGATAACATGGTGCAAAAAGAGTGAGGATAATGGTAACATATAGCGGCATCATGAAAACCCTATTCTAGGCTCGCTTATTTTGGACGGAATACGCACGGCGGCCATTGATGACGTGGACTGTTACAAACACGGTTTATAAACATTCAGCAAAGTTTCAACAGCTAATCAAATTCAAATAGATCACAATTCAATAGAGAAAACGCCACTAAGTCAGTTAATAAGATATTATGCTGAATATCATCAAATGTTCTATTTCTATCACTCATTCCAATTACCCCTCCATTATAACACAGCACAGAATAAGCAGCTCTGTGACTTCTAACAACTTTAAAATACATTGTATTACTGACACCTCCCACTGCGCTCTTTTCCATCATCATGAATATAAATTAATCATGCGTCCCTGTCAACAAAGAGACACAAAAAGCCTCTAAATGACAATTATTTTACAGCAATACAAAGCGGGTCACTTCAAATGTCTCACTGACAGAAACACGCAGTAAAATTTCACTGTTTGAGCAGTCACCATGGAAACCAACAGAATGGGGGAAGCAAACACTTTTTAGATCACTTTAACAAATATCAATATAATGACCGTTTTTAACCATCAATTTTCCTGCTAATTGGGCCGCCATTAGAACTTTTCAGCACTCATGGATTGGTTAGCCTATGCAGACTGTTAGCAGACCAGCTGATTACTTATTGTGTGTTAAAGGACCACTCTAGGCACCCAGACCACTTCAGCTTAATGAAGTGGTCTGGGTTCCAGGTCCAGCTAGGGTTAACCCATTTTTTTTATAAACATAGCAGTTTCTAAATGGGTTAATCCTTCCTCCAATTCCTCTAGCGGCTGTCTCATTGACAGCCGCTAGAGGCGCTTGTGTGATTCTCACTTTGAAAATCACAGTGAGAACACGCAAGCGTCCATAGGAAAGCATTGTAAATGCTTTCCTATGAGACCAGCTGAATGCGCGCGCAGCTCTTGCCGCGCATGCGCATTCAGCCGAATGGGAGGATCGGAGGAGGATCGGAGGAGGAGAGCTCCCCGCCCGGCGCTGGAAAAAAGGTAGGTTTTACCCCTTTCCTCTCCCCAGAGCTGGGCGGGAGTGGGACCCTGAGGGTGGGGGCACCCTCAGGGCACTATAGTGCCAGGAAAACGAGTATGTTTTCCTGTCACTATAGTGGTCCTTTAAAGGGGCAATTACACTGCCCACATACAAATAAAAAATAAATCATTGTTTAGTATCTATAAACCCAATAAATCAAATATGCATTTAATTATGTTTTGTTTTTTTAATTATTTGTAGTATATTTAAAAACAGCTGCAGATCTCCTGTGTGCAGCCTTTGCAAATCCTCCCCTTCTTACCCCGCCCACACGTTCTGTGGCTGTCCAATCACAGACTTCCCAATGCAGTTCAACGAGAAGCATTTACAAGGCAGGTGCTCTGGGAAATTGCTGCCTCTAGAGTTTATCCCAACTGAGCTAGCCAAACCAGGAAGTAACAGAACCAGGTGTCCGACAGTCAGGAAGGTATAACCAGGTTAACTTATAAAAGTTACAACTGTACCACATGACAGGGGGCTACGTATTTTGCTATTCTCTGTTTGCTCAACTTTCATAACAGCAAACCCAACTTAGTAACAAAAAAAATGCAAATGATATCACCTAACATTGCCCTGAAAATGGCTATAATGGTATGACTATTCCAGGGTAGTTTATGGGTGTGGCTCAAGGTGTGGACAGGAGCAGGGGCTATTCCGGGAGATATTAGGTGATAACCACTTATAGAACTGAAAATGTAATTTATAATAAGACCAATGTATCTTATTTACACACACTGATCTCTAAACACATTTATTGCGTTTAAAGACACATTACTGGGAGTATTATTGCTGTGGAGTTCTGTTATACACTCAGACACATTACTGGGAGTATTATTGCTGTGGAGCTCTGTTATACACTCAGACACATAACTGGGAGTATTATTGCTGGGGAGCTCTGTTATACACTCAGACACATTACTGGTAGTATTATTGCTGTGGAGCTCTGTTATACACTCAGACACATTACTGGGAGTATTATTACTGTGGAGCTCTGTTATACACTCAGACACATTACTGGGAGTATTATTGCTGTGGAGCTCTGTTATACACTCAGACACATTACTGGGAGTATTATTGCTGTGGAGCTCTGTTATACACTCAGACACATTACTGGGAGTATTATTGCTGTGGAGCTCTGTTATACACTCAGACACATTACTGGGAGTATTATTGCTGTGGAGCTCTGTTATACACTCAGACACATTACTGGGAGTATTATTGCTGTGGAGCTCTGTTATACACTCAGACACATTACTGGGATTATTATTGCTGTGGAGCTCTGTTATACACTCAGACACATTACTGGGAGTATTATTGCTGTGGAGCTCTGTTATACACTCAGACACATTACTGGGAGTATTATTACTGTGGAGCTCTGTTATACACCCAGCCACATTACTGGGAGTAGTATTGCTGTGGAGCTTTGTTATACACTCAGACACATTACTGGGAGTATTATTGCTGTGGAGCTCTGTTATACACTCGGATACATTACTGGGAGTATTATTGCTGTGGAGCTCTGTTATACACTCAGACACATTACTGGGAGTATTATTGCTGTGGATCTCTGTGATACCCTCAGACACACCAAAAATATGGAACTCCTAGAAAAGAGGGACGTCAAGAGGGGAAAGAAGGACAGAGGGATTTGGGTCCAAAATACGGAATGTCTCTCTTAAAGGGACACTGTAAGCACCCAGACCATTTTATCTCAATGAAGCGGCCTTACCACCCCTCATTTTGACCCCACAGTGTAAAACATTTTGAAGGGACTGAGGTATTTACATTGCAGAATTCAAATGCCTCTAGTGGCTGTCATAATGATAGCAACTAGAGGCGATTCCGTCTCAATAAAAAAAGCAAGACTCGGCCATTCCAATCATATGGTCATCGAGATTAACGTTACAGTGTTCCTTTAAATAGGGACTTTGAGATATAATTGAGCAATTCTTCACAGCCATGGTTAAAGTTTTAGATTTTCTTGAATTGCCACTTGTTAAAATTGTCACAATGTTATTCAGAGGTCATTTTAATAATGATGCTAATTAATAAATGTAAATACAGCCTTCAGGTTACCCCATACCGTATACACCCGTTCCATGTCTTTATTGCGGTGAGACAGTGTTCAGCCTGGGCGATATTCTACCATCCTGTAATGAAGTCACACAAACACTGCCCCCAGTCCATGTATCTCAGCGTAAATTGTATCATAGTTACCTGTCTGCCACATTATACTTCATTACTATCAGAAATGTACTGCAGTCTGTATGGTGATTGAAGTCATTAGGTAATTAACAGATTCACCATCTTATAAACAATGCCTTTTTTAATTTTCTGGATGAACGGTTTGCTTTAGTGCTTTTTCAGATTAATAGGCCTCACCACACTCCTTTATAATCACAGGGAGAGAATACATCACCTACCGAGGGGAGCACCTTGTGAATATAAAGCCAGAAAATATGTGTATTACAGCAGGATAACCAGTATGTCTGCCCAGGGCATACAACACGGCTCTACAGGGCATACAGCATGGCTCCCCAGGGCATACAACACGGCTCCCCAGGGCACACAACACAGCTCTACAGGGCATACAGCATGGCTCCCCAGGGCATACAACACGGCTTCCCAGGGCATACAGCATGGCTCCCCAGGGCATACAGCACGGCTCCCCAGGGCACACAACACGGCTCCAGGGCATACAAGCTCCCCAGGGCATACAACAACACGGCTCCCCAGAGAATACAATATGGCTCCCCAGGGCATACAACATTGCTCCCCAGGGCATACAACATGGCTCCCCAGGGCATACAATATGGCTCCCCAGGGCATACAACATTGCTCCCCAGGGCATACAACATGGCTCCCCAGGGCATACAATATGGCTCCCCAGGGCATACAATATGGCTCCCTAGGACTTACAACATGGCTCCCCAGGGCATACAATATGGCTCCCTAGGACATACAACATGACTCCCCAGGGCATACAACATGGCTCCCCAGGGAATACAATATGGCTCCACAGGTAACACAATATGGCTCCCCAGGGCATACAATATGGCTCCCCAGGACATACAACACGGCTCCACAGGTAACACAATATGGCTCCCCAGGGCATACAATATGGCTCCCCAGGGCATACAATATGGCTCCCCAGGACATACAACACGGCTCCCAGGAACGCAACATGACTCCCCAGGACATATTATTATTATTATTATTATTTTATTATTGATATAGTGCCAGCAAATTCCGTAGCAGTGTACAATGGGCTAACATGGTATTTATTTTAAAAACAAATTTACAGTGAAATAAGAATATTGCAATTTGCTGCTTTTTAACTAATTTCCTCGCTGAAACAGTCAGATTTATGGTTGCAGGGGGTGTAAAACTAGCTTACAATGCAAAGAATCAAAGAAAATGCTTTATTACCGTCTGTAGTGCCGCGGTTCAATCCTGATCTGACTGTATGGAGTAACGCTGCTACTGGCCAGCACTTTATGTACATGAATCGATAATAAACAAATAGGGGACGATTTTAAAAAGCAGTCACAGCACAGCCAGAATTACAACATATTTGTATTTTATATGATGAAAACATTTTTCCTGTTAAATCCTTTACTTCAGTAAACCTCCTTCATTCCCTGACATCACACGTGGCTTCCTGTAGAGATGGTTATGGTTTTGCAGACCTATCCCATGGGATTTAATATGTGTAAAACACGTTTGCGATTTCTACATCTAAATCTTCGATGGTACCATGTCTCCCTCTGGGATGTCACATGCTGCTCAGTGATAGATTGCAACTGCTTTCAAAAACTTCTTTATTAATTCAATCATTTTTTTAATTCACAGCAATAATTCTTTGTAAAAAAACATGACCAGAATGGCAGCAAAACAATTAACGCAAATCCTATTATCATTTTTAGCCATGCTGCTGGAAGTAAAGAGAGGCGCTAATGGGAAAGGTCCGGGAGATGGGCTGCGAGGGGGGAGCAGGGATTAGTTGGCTTAATTTGGGTTTTGGGATAGACACATGACAGATCAGCAGCCAATCAGAATCTGGGATATTGCTTATAACTCATATATGAGCAAATTTATAATGCTGGACTGGCCCGATTATTAACCATAAAGGGTGAGTGTATAACTCTGCACGTCGGACTAAACATCAGGTAAGATCCTGACAATTAGTTTGTAAAGTCGGGAGCTACCTGTGCTTAAAAATCAAGTTTAATATATTGAAATGCTTTATAATTGTCTAATGACTGTGTCAAGTGTTAATAACCTTTCACAAGTAGAATATGGCGTGATTTCCGGTCATGTCGGTAATATTAATGGCAGCACGTGTCCGGTATAACATCATGATTGACCTGCTACCCTCAATCCAAGTCAGCGGCTCACAAACATTTATGGCCTTTAGGTGCCAGGAGGCTGTTACATTAAATAAATTCTTATATTTTTTTTTACAAAGCTGGGAAACAGTCTATTATATATAATAAACTTTTATATAAAACAATTCAAAACACATTACCAGTTCCTGGGTCTTGCTAAGAAATTTAGGAGTTTTGAGACTAAACGAGCATAGTATGGGAGTTATGGCGCAGAGACGAGCATAGTGTGGGAGTTTTGGTGCAGAGACGAGCATAGTATGGGAGTTATGGCGCAGAGACGAGCATAGTATGGGAGTTATGGCGCAGAGACGAGCATAGTATGGGAGTTTTGGTGCTGAGACGAGCATAGTATGGGAGTTATGGCGCAGAGACGAGCATAGTATGGGAGTTTTGGTGCAGGGGCGAGCACAGTATGGGAGTTATGGTGCAGAGATGAGCATAGTATGGGAGTTATGGTGCAGAGACGAGCATAGTATGGGAGTTTTGGAGCAGAGACGAGCATAGTGTGGGAGTTATGGCGCAGAGACGAGCATAGTATGGGAGTTTTGGAGCAGAGACGAGCATAGTGTGGGAGTTATGGCGCAGAGACGCGCATAGTATGGGAGTTTTGTTGCTGAGATGAGCATAGTATGGGAGTTTTGGTGCAGAGAAGAGCATAGTATGGGAGTTTTGGTGCAGAGACGAGCATAGTATGGAAGTTTTGTTGCTGAGATGAGCATAGTATGGGAGTTTTGGTGCAGAGAAGAGCATAGTATGGGAGTTTTGGTGCAGAGACGAGCATTGTATGGGAGTTATGGTGCAGAGACGAGCATAGTATGGGAGTTATGGCGCAGAGACGCGCATAGTATGGGAGTTTTGGTGCAGAGATGAGCATAATATGGGAGTTTTGGTGCAGAGACGAGCATAGTATGGGAGTTTTGGTGCAGAGACGAGCATAGTATGGGAGTTTTGGTGCAGAGACGAGCATAGTATGGGAGTTTTGGTGCAGAGACGAGCATAGTGTGGGAGTTTTGGTGCAGAGACGAGCATAGTGTGGGAGTTTTGGTGCAGAGACGAGCATAGTATGGGAGTTTTGGTGCAGAGACGAGCATTGTATGGGAGTTTTGGTGCAGAGACGAGCATAGTATGGGAGTTATGGTGCAGAGACAAGCATAGTATGGGAGTTTTGGAGCAGGGACGAGCATAGTATGGAAGTTATGGCGCAGAGACGAGCATAGTATGGGAGTTATGGCGCAGAGACGAGCATAGTATGGGAGTTATGGTACAGAGACGAGCATTGTATGGGTGTTTTGGTGCAGAGACGAGCATAGTATGGGAGTTTTGGTGCAGAGACGAGCATAGTGTGGGAGTTTTGGTGCAGAGACGAGCATAGTATGGGAGTTTTGGTGCAGAGACGAGCATAGTATGGGAGTTTTGGTGCAGAGACGAGCATAGTGTGGGAGTTTTGGTGCAGAGACGAGCATAGTGTGGGAGTTTTGGTGCAGAGACGAGCATAGTATGGGAGTTTTGACGCTGAGGCAATAGTATGAATGGTCATATAAGGTGGATCAAGCAGGTGTTCTACATATACAATACAAGTGAATGCAGGCAACATAATCAGCACTAACCCCTAATGGCGTGCTTGCATTTTGCAGAGTGTTGTTAGAGTGTTAGAGAAACGCTTAAATCAGGCAACAGTGGTCACATGATTTCCAGGCGTAGAGCAGCATGTCATGCGAATCAATGCTGATAAAACGTTAGTTCTGATCTCATAGGGGATTCTCCCATAAAGTATCAAATGGGATGAATATGTTATAAAGGCTGGTGTGCAGTAAATGGATGCAAGGAGCAACAATAACCATAAATGTTCGCGGTCAGCGACAACTGTATATTAATGATGTTGATTTTGTCAGTTATTGTGTATTACGTGGATTGTTATGTGTGTGTAAGTAAGAGGTGTGGGAGGTAGTCATTTGAAATACAGTAAGCGCACATCACTGGCGTCATGTGTCCAAATGCTCTCTGCATGGGATTTAATATTGGGGTAAATAATGAGATTTCATTTTTGATTTCAGATGAACATACATTTCACCCTTATTATAAAGTGATGACACACAGTGAACCTTCTCTGGCCAATTCTACAGAGACAGAAAATAAATGTTTATTGTGTATTCCAATACTAAGAATGGATAGTTTTCGCTGCTTGGAATCTT
This sequence comes from Pelobates cultripes, assembly GCA_933207985.1. Taxonomy (NCBI): domain Eukaryota; kingdom Metazoa; phylum Chordata; class Amphibia; order Anura; family Pelobatidae; genus Pelobates; species Pelobates cultripes. The sequence continues at coordinate 3,918,498 of OW240918.1, forward strand.
TGTGGCAGAACTTCAATCAAGTTAGCACTTTTCATTTCAATATATTTTTTCAGTTCTCTGCACCATTTAGTTCTGCATTTAACCAAGGCACAAACATAGCAATCATAACGCGTCAAATCCATATTCACTAAGACGGGAATAATAACAATGACTGACAGGGAGCTAGGATGGAGGCGCCCAGGATAAAGAGGTGTGGATTTCGACATTTAATTTTATTTTTCAAAGCTCACATATGCATACAGAATATTAAAACTCCTGAGATGTGTAACATATGGACATGTTACTCTGCACACACTATGCTGCTCACCTTTTCAGCATCCTGTTCGAAGAGCCGCAGCTGGAAACACTGGTCAAGTTTGAGCTTGCGGACATGCCACATCTGGTGCAGATGTTGCCGCGTGGAGTGCAGCTTGTCCAAAAGGCTGGTGATCTTTGGCACTAGGCTTTGGAAATCCGCACCTCCTGGGATACAGTTTCTGCCGGAGAAGCCATCTCCGCACCTGATACATTGTAACAAACGCTGCCCATCGCGGTCCAGCTCTTCCACGGGGGCCTTGACCACCTTCTTCTTTAACTGTGTGTGCTCATCGATCAGCCGCCTGGAACCCTCCACATCCACAGGAAACTCCTTCCTGGCCAGCATTTCCTGCAAGTCCTCCAACCGTGAAAGTAAATGGACAGCACTGTTAAAGAATTCCTCCAGAGAGACCCTAAGTTCAATCCACTCATCATGATTGTAATCCAAGGAGCCTTCAAATTCTTCTGTCAGCTGAGATGGGTCCACAAGTTTGGAGAGACCTTCCACCGATACCATGCTAGTCTGAATAATGACAAGACTTGAGTTAGTATAAGGAACACGTCACTGGCTTATAAATCATAAATGAGCAAATTTATTATGCTGGACTGGCCCGATTATTAGCCATAAAGCCGCAGAGCAATTTGCCAGCAAACACACACATCAACTGACCAGCCAAGGCACAGAGCAACCAAACAGCAAAAACACACAACAAATGACCAGCCAAGGCACAGAGCATCCAAACAGCAAAAACACACAACAAATGACCAGCCAAGCCACAGAGCAAGACCTAGAGCCACCGACCAATAGACAAACATCTACCGACCAGCCAAGGTACAGAGCCACCGACCAGCAAACACACATCTACCAACCAACCACGGTGCAGAACAACCCACCAGCAGACACAAATCTACTGACTAGCCAAGGTACAGAGCCACCGACCAGCAAACACACATTTATTGACCAGCCTGGTTTAATGAATAAAGCTCCCGAATCAGTTCTTATATTACAGAATATACACATGTCTAAGAAAAAATTTGGTTAATCTGTTTATTATATATTCTACTTTGAGGAGCCTGTGATTTGACTAAAAAATGTTGGTTTTGGAAAATTCCTTGGCTGTTGACCACGTATGGTAACATCATGGTGAAATTCTAAAAGATTTATAAAAATGCTGCAAACTAAAAGTGGGGCAAAGTTCATAACTGGATCAATCACCATGGAAACCAGTGAAAAGCTACAGTTGGCTACATTGGTTTCCACGATGACTGCTTTTACAACTTGGTCCCACTTTTACATTTTCTTAAAATAAATATTCCCCAAATTTTAGCAATTGCTAAAACAAATATTCCAAAGCATATTTCAACTGTCTGAGCGAGCTTTTTCTGACTCATGGTATCGGCGCCTGATTGCCGAACTACGCGTTCTCTCTTTGAGCATTATGCCTGCATCAATCCTGGCAGCTGAAGCTACTGTCCCATGCGTCAGAGCTGGTGGGATGGGAATCACTGACACCTGATTCATTTGTCATGAATACTGCATTCCCATTGGACAGCACGTTTTGGGCCACATACTGAAAGATTTAGCAATTTTAGGAATGGCATCATTTGTAACGTACCTCAAAGATGAACTTGGAGCTGCCAAAATTTGTTTTTTGTTTCTGCCAGAAATTCTCTGGTTTAATAATTAGCGCCACATGGATCTCAGCGGGAAAAGCTTCCTGCAGGATCTTTAAAAGAGGTTTCATTAGGTCCCACTTCGATCCACGCATGTCAATTATAACGGTGAATCCTCGCTTGCACACATCTTCACTGGAGGACAGAAAACAGAATAAAACATGCATTGTCTGAGTGTACCTTAAATCTGAGATATTTTAAGGGGAACCTGGGATGTAACAATTGCTTTGCATTAAAACATTATGAGAATTTGGGGTGTTATTGTAAGAATTACAAGACTTTAATATCTCAAAGGATTTTAATAATAGGGGGCTTATTGTAAAATATGGAGTTAATACACAATATAAATAGCGCATTATTAGTGCATGCTAAGCTCAATGAGTACCTGTTCAGTGACTTCATTTTATATATCACAATGTATTACATATATACGTTAGAATGAGATTCTGAACTCCTGTTACTTAAGGCAAGTAGTTTTCTTCCTGTCACTTATAGGGTCGACATGTATGCAGAAAGTTACTTTCTATTTATGTTTGCGTACCTCTCAAAAATGTCATTAAAACTACATTTACACACACAAATTTTTTAGGATGAATGTAGAAATATTTAAAATAAATGCTATCTACAAATATTTAGTTTAAATACATTATAGAAATAATGAATATGAAAGTAATTAATATCAAAGTGATTAGAGAGATTTAATACCAATGTGTTTTACAGACATTTAATAAAAATGTGACTCCAACTCTCCCTCGCGCAGGGACAGATGGCTGTTCTCAGTTCGTGATCTGTCACCCAGTGCACACAGAGACCGGGCGCAGAATGACATGGATGCCACGGCCAAGTTCCTATCTGATGCCATCTCTTGAGTTTGTTATTGTTTAGTTCTCAGCGAGGTTCCAGTGCCGGGAGGGGAGGGACACTGAATTGTCTGTATCAGACACCCCTGTTTACAATTCACAGAGACATGGGAGAAGATCTGTATCAGCATTTAATACTCACTAATGTCAGGTATTAATTTCACATCTAATGCTGGCATTTAAGGTGCAGCTTTAGGAAAACCTATCTGTACTCCTAACACTACCGTCTTGGTGCATCCCCGGGGACAAAAATAAAATGGATATAAATGAAAATTAAATTAATTACTCACCTTTTCTCCAGTGACGAGTCTCCCTCTGATCTAATGTTCTTTATAGAGGAGAATTGGGGAACGTAGGCGCATGGATGTCTTATATTCAATTATTCTCTATGGCTGACCGTGACGGTGCGTGTAGTCACGGTACGAGAGCCAGGAAGAAAGATTCCCAGCTCTCATAGCCAGAGGGGATGGAGGCTTGACTTGAAGCCAAGCTCCGAGCCTTCTAAATAGTTTAATATTGAGTTTTGGGGGTAGATATTGGGACAATGGGAGGAGGGTGGGGGGAAGAACTGCAGGTACTATAAAAATGTCTGTAGGATGCAGTTGTTAAAATGCTTAGAGTGTCCCTTTAAGAGACGGTGTTGACTGTTATCTGAGAGATGCTGTAATGGCCCTTCATATCAAGGATCCAAATTCACAAGTAATGAGGAAGATATAGTGAGGGCTCTGTGCTATAACGTATAATGAGAAACATGTCCCAGAGAGTATAACATGCATTAACCTTCTACGGCCCCACTAAGCACTCAATGCCACAGACATACCCTTACCTGGGAACACTGGCCAGATAAGTCACAAGGCGACGCAGGTCATCCTGACGTATCCTGTCATGGTTACTTCGTGCTGGGAAGGTCAGGATTGGACCTCCTCTCTTATCTCTGCCTCCTGTACAGAAATACACAGTCACAAAAATGTCCAACTGGCACAATTACAAGCCTGAAAAGGAAATATATCTAAATATAAAGCATTTAAGCTATCATAAGACAGTCTTACAATCCGTTAAAAAAATTTTTTTTTTTTTTTTTTTTTTAAACCCATTAATTGGCAAAGAAAATAACACGTGTTTAATCCGCTAAACTGAGGTCCACGGGCGTTAAAATATAAAATAAAACACAAGAAGGAAATGCTTCCAGCATCCACTCACGGAACATACTCGACCAATCGACAGCTAAATCTGACCCCTCGCAGAACATGCACGATCTCTCGACAGCTAAACCTGACCCCTCGCGGAACATGCACAACCTATCGACAGCTAAACCTGACACTTTGTGGAACATGTATGACCTATCAACAGCTAAACCTGACTCCTGGCGGAAAATGCACGACCTATCGACAGGTAAACATGACTCATCGCGGAACATGCACGACCTATCGACAGCTAAACATGACACCTAACGGAACATGCCCACCCTATCAACAGCTAAAGCTGACCCCTTGCGGAACATGCCTGACCTATCGACAGCTAAACCTGACCCCTCGCAGAACATGCACAATCTATCGACAGCTAAACCTGGCTCCTCGCGGAACATGCACAAACTATCGACAGCTAAACCTGACACTTTGTGGAACATGTATGACCTATCAACAGCTAAACCTGACTCCTGGCGGAAAATGCACGACCTATCGACAGGTAAACATGACTCATCGCGGAACATGCACGACCTATCGACAGCTAAACATGACACCTAACGGAACATGCCCACCCTATCAACAGCTAAAGCTGACCCCTTGCGGAACATGCCTGACCTATCGACAGCTAAACCTGACCCCTCGCAGAACATGCACAATCTATCGACAGCTAAACCTGGCTCCTCGCGGAACATGCACAAACTATCGACAGCTAAACCTGACTCCTCGTGGAACATGCACAACCTATCGACAGCTAAATCTGACTTCTCGCGGAACATGCACGACCTATATACAGCTAAACCTGACCCCTCGTGGAACATGCACAACTTATTGACAGCTAAATCTGACTCGTCCTGGGACATGCACGAACTATCGACAGCTAAACCTGACCCCTTGCGGAACATGCACAACTTATCGACAGCTAAATCTGACTCGTCACGGGACATGCACGAACTATCGACAGCTAAACCTGACCCCTTGCGGAACATGCACAACTTATCGACAGCTAAATCTGACTCGTCACGGGACATGCACGAACTATCGACAGCTAAACCTGACTCATTGCAGGACATGCACGACCTATCGACAGCTAAATCTGACTCATTGCAGGACATGCACGACCTATCGACAGCTAAATCTGACTCATTGCAGGACATGCACGACCTATCGACAGCTAAACTAAACCTCCCAGAGCTAAAACAAAGAAACACACAAATATATTATATAAAAAGATTTTAGGGCCCTCGTTCACCCTTTCCACCTTCTGGGGGGAAAAAAACAAGCATTACTTCCAATAATCTGGGAACCAGAAAACAGGTCTCTGTATCAGAAAATATTTATTTTTATTTTCCCTTTATAATTTTTTATCATATTTGTATTAAATAAGAACGGAAACCCACAAGTGTTTTGAGATAAGGTTTGTTGGTATCCGGTATTACATTGCAAACAAGTAATTAGGAATAACAGGTTAAAAAGAACAAAGTTCCCTGTGTACACAGGCAGCGTGCATGTCCTCTATATAGAAATCAAACATTCGATCGCTCTGCTTCTCATTACTATTTTTAGACTGCTCCTGCTGAACTATTTTTAGGATTATTTGGCCACAAGCCAATTCCCAAACCTGCCCTCGGGATCCAGATCTTTTCCTCTTTTGTATAATGTGGCGTTACGCTTATTAGTCCCCCAGCACGCAGTCAAAATACCTTTTATTTGATTTATTTTTTTGATTTGCCCACAATGTTTTAAATTTCCCTGTGGTCAGTGAAAACAATGCAGCCGCCATGGTGATTTCTCCAATAATTCTGGTTATGCACACTGGACCCAAAGATGGAACATGTTTATCCAATAAAAGAACACGATTTGGTTTCTGCAATAAATCTGCTTATTTTGTGATGGCGTTTCCTTCATCCCCCAGATGTAAGATTTATTCTTCTTTTCTCCAATTACCTCAAAAATGCGTCCAAAGCGGCTAATTTAATAAGTGGTGCAGATTCAGAGGAGCAGATTTTCCTTCAGAGAATTAAAGCTGGCTGATGGACCGCACGTATTTTAAATTCCTTCACATCTTACTGTAAAGAGAATTACAAGAGTACACGTAGAATTTTCTAAACTGAATTCTCCATTTAAGACAACATTGTCTCTTGTAAAGCAACAAAATTGGGGAAATGTTGTAATTCATTGATTATGTCTTTTCTTCAATCTGTTTGTCTCGTGTTATGATTCTCAGATTTACAAAGAGAATGTTTGGGATTTCATAAGAGGAAACACATAATTAAACATGATTATACTAACCAGGATACTAACAACAGATTATACTAACCAGGATACGAACACCAGATTATACTAACCAGGATACGAACACCAGATTATACTAACCAGGATGCGAACACCAGATTATACTAACCAGGATACTAACACCAGATTATACTAACCAGGATACTAACACCAGATTATACTAACCAGGATACGAACACCAGATTATACTAACCAGGATACGAACACCAGATTATATTAACCAGGATACGAACACCAGATTATATTAACCAGGATACTAACACCAGATTATACTAACCAGGATACTAACACCAGATTATACTAACCAGGATACTAACACCAGATTACTATAACCAGGATATTAACACCAGTTTATACTAACTAGGATACTAACACCAGATTATACTAACCAGGACATTAACACCAGATTATACTAACCAGGATACTAACACCAGATTATACTAACCAGGACATTAACACCAGATTATACTAACCAGGATACTAACACCAGATTATACTAACCAGGACATTAACACCATATTATACTAACCAGGATACTAACACCAGATTATACTAACCAGGATATTAACAATATATTATACTAACCAGGATACTAACCTCAGATTATACTAACCAGGATACTAACAGATTATACTAGCCAGGATACTAACACCAGATTATACTAACCAGGACATTAACACCATATTATACTAACCAGGATACTAACACCAGATTATACTAACCAGGATATTAACAATATATTATACTAACCAGGATATTAACCTCAGATTATACTAACCAGGATACTAACAGATTATACTAGCCAGGATATTAACAACAGATTATACTAACCAGGATACTAACAACTGATTATACTAACCAGGACATTAACACCAGATTATACTAACCAGGATACTAACACCAGATTATACTAACCAGGATATTAACACCAGATTATACTAACTAGGACACTAACACCAGATTATACTAACCAGGATACTAACACCAGATTATACTAACCAGGATATTAACACCAGATTATACTAACCAGGATATTAACACCAGATTATACTAACCAGGATATTAACAACAGATTATACTAACCAGGATACTAACAACAGATTATACTAACCAGGATATTAACACCAGATTATACTAACCAGGATATTAACAACAGATTATACTAACCAGGATACTAACAACAGATTATACTAACCAGGATATTAACACCAGATTATACTAACCAGGATACTAACAACAGATTATACTAACCAGGATACGAACACCAGATTATACTAACCAGGATACTAACACCATATTATACTAACCAGGATACGAACACCAGATTATACTAACCAGGATACGAACACCAGATTCTAATAACCAGGATACTAACGCCAGATTATACTAACCAGGATACTAACACCAGATTATATTAACCAGGATACTAACACCAGATTATACTAACCAGGATACTAACACCAGATTATAATAACCAGGCTACTAACACCAGATTATACTAACCAGGATACTAACACCAGATTACAATAACCAGGATATTAACACCAGATTATACTAACTAGGATACTAACACAAGTGTGACGAGACCAATCTCGCCACATTGCATTGGAGAAGCCTGGTTACTCGCCTGCTGCCTTTGGACTATGGCCCCCTGTTAAAAGACATCTTTTTTTACCTGCAGAAAAGTTTAATTCGTGCTTTTCTGCCTGGGGTTCAGTAGATTTGTTTGAATGTGTTATACCCCAGATAGGAATCCCATGGAGCCCATTTGTATGAAACTGACTGTAAAGACTTTGGCTCCATGGCGATTAAACTGTATTCGTGTGGTCTGAGCGCCATTCACTTAATAATGTGCGCTCAGACCTGAGCTATCTGGGGATATGTGAAATGTCTGTGTTTTATGTATAAAATGTGACTTTATGTATTTTAAAGTGTTTTGTGTCTTTTTGCAACCATGTGCTTAATGGAGTCTTGTGTCTGTCCTGGGAGATAATTGAATTACTTATCTCCAGGATAGAAGACTCTGAAACTGGTTTGGGCCAGAAAGCCATGCTTCATTTAGTCACAAAGGACTTTTTACTAACTTTTGAACCCCTTGTCTGATTTGTGCCATTTTTGAATATGTTGTTCCCCTGAATGGATTGATTGTGCATATGTAATTTTATGTGAATGTGATGTATGGTTTTAGAGTTATGAAAGTTGGGTAGAAAGTATGTTTTAACTGTATGTATAATTGAGTTTCCTCTCAGGATAAGGGGAGGGAATATGTGGGATGTAACTGTGATGTGATTGGTTGTTTTATCCCTCCCTGTGGGTGGTCCTGTATTTGAAACACTGTAATAAAACCAGGCTGGGTGTGCCAGCACCTCAGACCACTGCTTGACCCTCAACACGGAGCCTTGTCTCGTCTTTGGGGGGATTTACTGTATGCTGCTAAGGACTGATTGCCAGGAGTGTAAGCCGCTTGGGTGCTTTTCCTGTTCGTCTACTAGCAGCTATTTGGGAGGTTCCAGTTCGGGAGTTGGAGTGCTATTTTGTATCCAGTTCAGGAGTTTGGTGTTCTGCATTAGCTGTGCCTGCATCTCTGGAAAGGGGGCCGATCGCCTAAACGGTTTTTACCCCTTGTGTGCAAAACGGTCCGTTACAATTGGTGGCAAGCGGCGGGATCGTTCCTACAGCCAGAAGGACAGCTACAGGAGACACCGTTTCTTTGGATTTACAAGTGGGGGCAACGCATGTCCCTGTACAGCGACCCTAAAAGCAACAGAATGGAACCAGCAGTGTTATACAAGGAGGAGGACCTGGATGGCCGGGATGCATTAAGGAAAGGCATCTGGTACCAGCCCCTGGATAATGTACAATACCAGCGGGGTGAGAGTCTCCCCAGTGAAGAGCAGCGGTTGCAGAAGCAAGTGGCCCTGCGGATGCCCTTCCTGGGAGAGCAGCCCCTGGAGGAATGGGTGAAGGAACTAGAGCATCGGCTATGGCAGGAGCTATGGCTGGAGGATGCCTACCAGGCGCTCTGGTGGTATATGGCACAGTATATACCCTGGACAGCTGAGCATGACAAGCCAGAGGGAGAGGAGTTTGATGGTCCTGGCTTGTTATGGGAGTCCTTTGCAGAGCCTGACTTCGGGAGCCCTGCGCAGAACAGACTTCAGGAAATTTTCTACGAGAGGGAGGCTAGGCATGACTGGGATGACCCCCATGAGGTAGAGCAAGACCTGGCTCACCTAGCAACCCTGGAGTGGGAACTGGAGCAGGACTACCGAGATCTCTTCCACTCCATTGGGAAGGCTCCGCAGGACAGCAGAGTGACAGATCCAGTCTCAGACCCATTCAGCTGGGAAGATATTGTTGAAATTTACTGGGAGGAACCCCAGGCGGCAGGTGGAGAGGGGACCGAGGTCTCTCCACCGGTATTGCAGGGAATTGGGAGCCCGAGCTCCATTCCCCAGCGGGAGATATTGCAGGGAATTGGGAGCCCAAGCTCCATTCCCCAGCGGCAGGCTGAGTTACAGGGGGCAGAGGTAGTTGTGCCTGCCCCCCAGCAGCAGAGTGATATGCCAGGAAGGCAGTGTGAAGTGCAGGGAGAGGAGAGCAGCGTCCTCCCTCCCCAGCGGCAGGCTGAGTTACAGGGGGCAGAGGTAGTTGTTCCTGCCCCCCAGCAGCAGAGTGATATGCCGGGAAGGCAGTGTAAAGTGCAGGGAGAGGAGAGCAGCGTCCTCCCTCCCCAGCGGCAGGCTGGGCTACAGGGGGCAGAGGTAGTTGTTCCTGCCCCCCAGCAGCAGCATGATTTTTTGGGAATTGGGAGCCCAGTCTCCATTCCCCAGCGGGAGATACAGCAGGGAATTGGGAGCCCAGTCTCCATTCCCCAGCGGCAGAGTGTCCTACCGGGAATAGAGAGCCCAGTCTCCTTTCCCCAGCAGCAGGACACTGTATTGGGAGCAGAGACAGTCGGTCTCCCTCCACAGAGGATGAAAGTATGTATGGGAGAGGAGCTTGCTACCACCTCTCCCCAGCGGCGGATCATTAATGGGCAGGGAATAGAGAGCTCAGTCTCCTTTCCCCAGCGGCAGAGTGTTCTATCGGGAGAGGAGCCTGTTACCCCCTCTCCCCAGCAACATCTTAGAGTATCCAAAGGGGAGACAGTCGGTCTCCCCCTCCGGCAGCAGAGCTGTGCAACAAAAGGGGAGACAGTCGGTCTCCAGCAGCAGAGCTGTGTATCTAAAGGGGAGACAGTCGGTCTCCAGCAGCAGAGTGGTGTAGTTAAAGGGGAGACAGTCGGTCTCCCCCTCCAACAACCAGGCTTCAACCAGGCTACCCTCCCAGTAGCGCTGGCAACAGGGCAGAGTGCCGCTGGTCTCTGCCCACGCAGCAAACCACCCAGTCAGCGTACCCGTACCCAGCACAGCCGTGGTGAGGCACCTGGACATGGACAAGCTTCTCCTTTACCCAGGTGTAGTAACCATTTATTGTGGGTGGGCTGTGCTGTTGATTATGTTTTGTGGGTGGGCTGCTGGACTAACAAGGGCACTGACCGGCAGGAGGTCAGATACCCTGTTAGTCTGTTTGGAAAAAGGGAGAGATGTGACGAGACCAATCTCGCCACATTGCATTGGAGAAGCCTGGTTGCTCGCCTGCTGCCTTTGGACTATGGCCCCCTGTTAAAAGACATCTTTTTACCTGCAGAAAAGCTTAATTCGTGCTTTTCTGCCTGGGGTTCGGTAGATTTGTTTGAATGTGTTATACCCCAGATAGGAATCCCATGGAGCCCATTTGTATGAAACTGACTGTAAAGACTTTGGCTCCATGGCGATTAAACTGTATTCGTGTGGTCTGAGCGCCATTCACTTAATAATGTGCGCTCAGACCTGAGCTATCTGGGGATATGTTAAATGTCTGTGTTTTATGTAATAAATGTGACTTTATGTATTTTAAAGTGTTTTGTGTCTTTTTGCAACCATGTGCTTAATGGAGTCTTGTGTCTATCCTGGGAGATAATTGAATTACTTATCCAGGATAGAAGACTCTGAAACTGGTTTGGGCCAGAAAGCCATGCTTCATTTAGTCACAAAGGACTTTTTACTAACTTTTGAACCCCTTGTCTGATTTGTGCCATTTTTGAATATGTTGTTCCCCTGAATGGATTGATTGTGCATATGTAATTTTATGTGAATGTGATGTATGGTTTTAGAGTTATGAAAGTTGGGTAGAAAGTATGTTTTAACTGTATGTGTAATTGAGTTTCCTCTCAGGATAAGGGGAGGGAATATGTGGGATGTAACTGTGATGTGATTGGTTGTTTTATACCTCCCTGTGGGCGGTCCTGTATTTGCAAGACTGTAATAAAAACCAGGCTGGGTGTGCCAGCACCTCAGACCACTGCTTGACCCTCAACACGGAGCCTTGTCTCGTTCTTGGGGGGATTCACTGTATGCTGTTAGAGACTGATTGCCAGGAGTGTAAGCTGATTGTCTGCTTTTCCTGTTCGTCTGCTAGCAGCTATTTGGGAGGTTCCAGTTCGGGAGTTGGAGTGCTATTTTGTATCCAGTTCGGGAGTTTGGTGTTCTGCAGTAGCTGTGCCTGTATCTCTGGAAAGGGGGCCGATCGCCTAAACGGTTTTTACCCCTTGTGTGCAAAACGGTCCGTTACAACAAGATTATACTAACCAGGACATTAACACCAGATTATACTAACCAGGATACTAACACCATATTATACTAACCAGGATACGAACACCAGATTATACTAACCAGGATACGAACACCAGATTCTAATAACCAGGATACTAACACCAGATTATACTAACCAGGATACTAACACCAGATTATACTAACCAGGATATTAACAACATATTATACTAACCAGGATACTTACATCAGATTATATTAACCAGGATACTAACAGATTATACTAGCCAGGATATTAACAACAGATTATACTAACCAGGATACTAACACCAGATTATACTAAGCAGGACATTAACACCAGATTATACTAACCAGGATACTAACACCAGATTATACTAACCAGGATATTAACACCAGATGATACTAACCAGGACACTAACACCAGATTATACTAACCAGGATACTAACACCAGATTATACTAACCAGGATATTAACACCAGATTATACTAACCAGGATACTAACACCAGATTATACTAACCAGGATATTAACAACATATTATACTAACCAGGATACTAACATCAGATTATACTAACCAGGATACTAACAGATTATACTAACCAGGATATTAACAACAGATTATACACAGCAGGATATTAACAACACATTATACTAACCAGGATATTAACAACATAGTACACTAACCAGGATACTAACAGATCATACTAACCAGGATACTAACAGATTATACTAACCAGGATATTAACAATAAATTATAATAACAAGGCTATTAACAACAGATTATACTAACCAGGATAGTAACAGATTATACTAACCAGGATATTAACAACATATTATACTAACCAGGATAGTAACAGATTAAACTAACCAGGATACTAACAAAAGATTATACTAACCAGGATACTAACAGATTATACTAACCAGGATATTAACAACAGATTATACTCACGAGGATATTAACAACAGATTATACTAACCAGGATACTAACAGATTATACTAACCAGGATATTAACAACAGATTATACTCACCAGGATATTAACAACAGATTATACTAACCAGGATACTAACAGATTATACTAACCAGGATATTAACAACATAGTACACTAACCAGGATACTAACAGATTATACTAACCAGGATACTAACAACGAATTACAATAACAAGGATACTAACAACAGATTATACTAACCAGGATATTTACAACAGATTAAAATAACCAGGATATTAACAGATTATACTAACCAGGATACTAACAACAGATTACACTAACCAGGATACTAACAGATTATACTAACCAGGATACTAACAACGGATTACAATAACAAGGATACTAACAACAGATTATACTAACCAGGATATTAACAACAGATTATACTAACCAGGATACTAACAACAGATTACACTAACCAGGTTATTAACAGATTATACTAACCAGGATACTAACAGATTCCAATAACCAGGATACTAGCAGATTATACTAACCAGGATACTAACAACTGATTAGAATAACATGGATTCTAACAACAGATTATACTAACCAGTATATTAACAACAGATTATACTAACTAGGATACTAACAACAGATTACATTAACAAGGCTATTAACAGATTGTGCTAACCAGGATACTAACAGATTCCAATAACCAGGATACTAACATATTACAATAACCAGTATGTGAATACAGAGATGGAATTTTAATGGACTCTGGCTCTCGTTAGGTTAAATCATTTTTCGAAGCTCCAGAATTCTCAATCTGCTTCCAGCATTCTGAGAGTTAAGAGCAGGATTACTACAGAAGTTAGCGATAGCTCTGTATAAAGTAATCCAGGCTGCAGATAATCCCCACAAGTCCCAAACAGCAGCTTGTAAAGTGTACAACCTGGCAGGATTAGCAGATGATCCCAGATTACAGCGAGTTATTTAACCGTCACATCTGGAAAAAATGATAATGTGCTTGAGGTGTAAGTTACCTCGACGTGACCCCTTATACCATAATCCTTAGGAAAGAAACCTGGGGTCATTTCTGGAGAATTCTCTTTTTATGCTATCATTCAGGGCTCACCAAACCTGATTTTGGCTGGATTCCATGGTAAACCTACATTGAATAAGGTGAATTTATATGTGATCTGAGCACTGGTACGTGGCTGGAGAAATTAATTAAAGAATACAGCTATACTTAGTAATGGTGGAAAATAAGTGTATATGTGTGTGGGAGTGTCCACGCGCATGTGTATGCATGCACACACAAAGCATCAATCGATCAGACAATAGTCAATGTTTATATTTTGATCCATTCTCACAGTTCCTAACAAAGATATTGCAGATATTATTCTCTAACTTGCTTAATTCTACATATCCACTAATGGTGTAAAATGTACTATTCCTTTGCAGATTTTCCACAATTCCAGTGTAGTGAATAAAGACCAGAAGTGTAGATGTACTTATTGGCTCTTTACTAAAAACTACATGTGGCAGATATCAATCCTTGCTCTGCAAGCTCTAATGGCCGCTGTTCTCAGTCGATTCGCCAGCGTGGTCGTGCTAATTCTGTAACGGAGAACATGTCAGAGAGACACATAATATCCTTCCTATACCCCGGCCCAGCTAGCCTTGGCATCTGTACCCTAATAAATACACCTTCATTTACAAGCTACCACCCCAAATCACTGTGGTCCTCTACACATGGCATCCGTACGCATAGTGACCGCAGCTTTCTATATCTGATATTAACTGACATGTGGCCCTGTCCCTGCAACTGACACAATATCCAACAATTCCATTATTATTATTATAATATAATATTATTATAATATAATATAAAGAGAGAGATGCTGAATAGTCAATAACATTATTCAATGATTTTCTTCGCTATCCTACTGCCTATGATTTAATCTCAGGAAACATGTAAACTCCCTGAACAAAGCCAATCGTTGCTGTTGAGATCTTCCGCCCACATAATTCGCCCGCACAGAGTCTGACGTCCTCTTCACTAACAATCGAAACACAGAATATTATCCACCAGTTTTTGGACAATTTCACAGGGACTGGTCTAACCTCAAAAATGGCACATAATGTTTACTATTACCCTGTGCCCTGCTGGACAGCATGGCCCCTCTGCAAACCCTTCCCAGATGATTTAGTGATGACTTCCTAATGTGACCTTAATAGCAAGTGCACACGTTTATTTTAACACGATCTATGCCTTCATAACAATCTGCTCTTTCAGGAACCTTCTCTAAAATGGAATGACCCTAAATACTTCCTGTAATGCTGCGGACAGTGGACCGTTCCAATCTGGCACAGGGTATTCAGGGACAAGATTGGGAGAAGAAGTTTATATTTAATCTGGCTTTTCAACTACAAATATGGCATCCACTGGTGACAGCCATCAGAATCAGAGTCCAACAACTCCTAGCATGCCCTCATAACAGGCCGGTGACTGGCAGAGAGTAACAGATGCCCCAAGCGAGCCAACTTTGCATTGTGATTCCAAATCACTAAATTCACACCAACAGCCGTCCATGTGACTCAAATAAACACCTTATCTACAGGAGCTCTCTAAAAACCATAACTATACAGTGTAGTGATTATAATGCCCTCCTTTGGCACTGTCCAACAGTGGGCTGTCAAACCCATGACAAATGCTTTAACCCACTCGCCATTGGGGAGTGGAAGTGTAGCCCTGGTGAATAGAAATACAACCATGGACCTTTAATGCTTGCAGAGGCTAGTAAATTTTAGATGCGGCTAGTATATTTTAGATGTGGCTAACAAATTTTAGATGTGGCAAGTATATTTTAGATGTGGCTAGTAAATTTAGATGTGGCTAGTATATTTTAGATGTGGCTAACAAATTTTAGATGCGGCTAGTAGCGTTAGCTCTGGTTATCACTTGCTGGCTGCAATGATTTACTACAGAAATTCCCACTCCAACATTTGCAACATTTACTTTGTGAAACTTTGGACATTATTCATCAGCATAAATTATCATTGCCAACCAGAAGGACGGTGCCAACCAGAAGGACGGTGAGTGCCCAACAGAGCAAGTTTGCAAACAGTCTGTCAGCTAACTATGGAATGGAGCCAGGGGACGTGCTGTAGTGGTTATGGTGTATTCAGTATTTTATTATACAGAGATTACAACCTGCTGAACACATATTAACAATACTGTGAAACTCAGTATAACATTACTGTCCATCTCTCCTCCACTCTCTGCACCACGGCAAACAGAACAAACGACACTCCCATCCTTGCAGCTCTGCATTGTGAATGGGGGGCTCACATCATCATTCTAGTTAGGGATTGCACCTTCCCAAAAACATCCCATATTCTTTACAAATAGCCCTCACCGGTTCTATTTATATTTTACATTAGACCATTGATATGCCGTTCTGTCCAATATCTGTGAGTTGGTTCTAACATTCGGTGTATTAATATTGTACATATTGTGTAATAAAAGTATTATATACTTTTATTGAACTCATTGTATTCATTCCCCATTCTATACCAAATAAAATACAAACGCCACAAACAGAGAAAATGCCACTTACCTGACACAAACGCCACTTTTTCTTTCAGAATGGGCAGCACGTCAGTAGCTTTCAGTCCATCGTTACGGAAGGATCCTGCATTAAAACACAGGAAGACAGATATTCATATTTTAGCTCTGATAAAATTACATTTAGTATTAAACACACAAATAAAACATTCAATTAGGTGCAAAAATACATGGAGCTGTGATGTTTTTCAAGTGTCCCTTTATATAATTTAGTAAATGTTTAAATAATACAGTTGGTTATTCCATACACTCACTGTATTAGTCTCTACCACCTCTGCTGGAAGGCTATTCCATGCACTCACTGTATTAATCTCTATCACCTCTGCTGGAAGGCTATTCCATACACTCACTGTATTAGTCTCTACCACCTCTGCTGGAAGGCTATTCCATGCACTCACTGTATTAATCTCTATCACCTCTGCTGGAAGGCCATTCCATACACTTACTGTATTAGTCTCTACCACCTCTGCTGGAAGGCTATTCCATACACTTACTGTATTAATCTCTACCACCTCTGCTGGAAGGCTTTTCCATGCACTCACTGTATTAGTCTCTACCACCTCTGCTGGAAGGCCATTCCATGCACTCACTGTATTAGTCTCTACCACCTCCCCTGGAAGGCTATTCCATGCATTCACTGTATGATAACGCTGATCAAGCCAGGAATATAATTAGACACAGTCAACCAGGCTCAGACAGGGTTAAGGGAACTGCTATGTTTAGCTATGTATGTGATTAACTCTATAAAACAAAGAGTGTATGCAAAACACCTGCACAGAGACTTACCGCCACAATTAGGCACTCGGTATAAACCGTATAGGAGTTAGCATCTCTGACAATGGCCACATACCTTCTACCAACAAACTCTGTATTTTATTAATTTACTGAAAAAAACTACTGCCATCCTTCTTAAACGAAGCAGAGTAATTGTATTTTTTCTAGGCCTATGCTGTTGTTGAAGAATTGATCATATATTGATTTTGATATTCCGTTAATTAATGATTTTTACACTGAACGCTTGGTACAACACAATAACAGACCACAGGCATTATCTAATGCCTGAGTTTATACAGTACACTGGCCGGGAATTCTAGTCAGTACTGGAAATGGCTTCACTGAAATCCTTTTAAATACATTCCTGAAACAAATGCATAAATTATCACAAATGATCATTTCAGCTGAGGCCAAACAGACATGTTGTTAGCGTGATGATAAAACCATCCTAATCTGTAAATTGTGGCAGCTGGAACCGTGTAGGCCATTAATCCGTCACCTACTGCCTGGTTCTGAGTCCCAGACAATCATGTATATTTTGTAATTTTCTGGTAAGTGCTGTTACCTGGCAACTATCATTGCGAACACACCATCAATAGAACTGGAATAAAAAGGCTGTTTGAAAGGAAAATGCCACCTCGGTACGAACACAATCCACGGTTGTCCATTTACCATGAACAACTGCGGCAACATCTTTTGTGAATTTAAACTGGGCACTGGGCAACAAACATGGGCAGTCAGCCCTCTCGCACTTTAGGAAACCACTAGGAGGCAACTAGTGACACCATGGATGAGGATACATCCTTGGGACCTGGTACCCACAGGGAAAAACATTACATCAGGTTAGCAACAATTTAATATAATTTCATACATTACATGTCACTGCGCTACGTCATCTCAGCCTGAAGTGATAAAAGGGCCACGTAAATGCTACCCAATATCACATAGCCACCTCCCAACATCACGCGCAGCCACCACCCAACATCACGCGCAGCCACCATCCAACATCATACAGCCACCTTCCAAGGTCACACAGCCACCTGCCACCTCCCTGGGTCACGCAGCCACCTTCCAAGGTCACACAGCCCCTTCCCAATATCACACAGCCACCTCCCAACATCACGCGCAGCCACCACCCAACATCACGCGTAGCCACCACCCAACATCACGTGTAGCCACCACCCAACATCATACAGCCACCTTCCAAGGTCACACAGCCACCTGCCACCTTCCAAGGTCACACAGCCACCTCCCAACATCACGCAGCCACCTTCCAAGGTTACACAGCCACCTCCCAACATCACACAGCCACCTCCCAACATCACACAGCCACCTCCCAATATCACGCGCAGCCACCACCCAACATCACGCACAGCCACCACCCAACATCATACAGCCACCTTCCAAGGTCACACAGTCACCTCCCAATATCACGCAGCCACCTAACATCACGCAGCTACCTCCCAACATCACACAGCAACCTCCCAATATCACGCGCCGCCACCACCCAACATCACGCACAGACACCACCCAACATCATACAGCCACCTTCCAAGGTCACACAGCCACCTGCCACCTCCCTAGGTCACACAGCCACCTCCCAACATCATACAGCCACCTTTCAAGGTCACACAGCCACCTGCCACCTTCCAAGGTCACAAAGTCACCTCCCAATATCACGCAGCCACCTAACAACATCACGCAGCCACCTAACAACATCACGCAGCCACCTCCCAATATCAGACAGCCACCTCCCAACATCACGCAGCCACCTCCCAATATCAGACAGCCACCTTCCAAGGTCACACAGCCACCTGCCAGCTCCCTAGGTCACACAGCCACCACCCAACATCATTCAGCCACCTCCCAACATCACACCTTCCAACATCACGCAACCACCTGCCACCTCCCTAAGTCACACAGCCACCTCCCAACATTACGCAGCCACCTAACATCACGCAGCCACTCGCCACCTCCCAACATCACACAGCCACCTCCCAACATCGCACAGCCACCTGCCACCTTCCAAGGTCACACAGCCACCTGCCACCTCCCTAGGTCACACAGCCACCTCCCAACATCACACAGCCACCTGCCACCTTCCAAGGTCACACAGCCACCTCCCAACATCACGCAGCCACCTGCCACCTCCATAGGTCACACAGCCACCTCCCAACAGCACAGAGAGCCAAGGTCACACAGACACCTCCCAGCATCACGCAGCCACCTGCCACCTCCCTAGGTGACACAGCACCTCCCAACATCACACAGCCACCTGCCACCTCCCTAGGTCACACAGCCACCTCCCAACATCACACAGCCACTTGCCACCTCCCTAGGTCACACAGCCACCTCCCAACAACACGCAGCCACCTCCCAATATCAGACAGCCACCTCCAAAGTTCATACCGGAACCTTGCATGTTAAAGTGTTACTGCCTCTTATCACGTATTGAGTCTGTAGAATCGCAGTTGCCTCCAAAACCCTTGTGTAATCTGTTATTGTCACAGATTGAACTCGCACGGTCACAAAGTGAAGTATACATCACGCAGCCACCTGCCACCTCCTTAGGTCACACAGCCAGCTCCCAACATCACACAGCCACCTGCCACCTTCCAAGGTCACACAGCCACCTCCCAACATCACGCAGCCACCTGCCACCTCCCTAGGTCACACAGCCACCTCCCAACATCACACAGCCACCTGCCACCTTCCAAGGTCACACAGCCACCTCCCAACATCACGCAGCCACCTGCCACCTCCTTAGGTCACACAGCCACCTCCCAACATCACAGAGCCACCTGCCAAGGTCACACAGCCACCTCCCAACATCACGCAGCCACCTGCCACCTCCCTAGGTCACACAGCCACCTCCCAACATCACACAGCCACCTGCCACCTCCCTAGGTCACACAGCCACCTCCCAACATCACACAGCCACCTGCCACCTCCCTAGGTCACACAGCCACCTCCCAACAACACGCAGCCACCTCCCAATATCAGACAGCCACCTCCCAAGTTCATACCGGAACCTTGCATGTTATAGTGTTACTGCTTCTTATCACGTATTGAGTCTGTAGAATCGCAGTTGCCTCCAAATCCCTTGTGTAATCTGTTATTGTCACAGATTGAACTCGCACGGTCACAAAGTGAAGTATAAAAGGTTTGTGTCCCTGAGAATAATATGTTGCTTACACCCCTAAATGATCAGGGCCTATATACTGAGAGAGAATTATTAATTACACCTTCCCCAACTTTAATTTTATAACATGACAGGAGGCTTATTATTTGCTATATTCATAGTCTCTCTCTTCAAGAACTCCACAGCAGCATATTAACCCCTTAAGGACGGCGGGTGTGCTATGCCGTCTTGGGGACCCAGCTCTAAACGTCGGCGGGCGGTATAGTACATCCACGTCGTCCTTTCCACTTACCTGCTCGCCGGCGATCGTGTTACGGGGACTTACCTGGCATCCCTGGGATTCACCCTGCTGCTGATCCGGTCCTTGCGAGGACCTCGTGATCACATGGATGGAATTTCCTTCCATTTCAGTGCCAGCAGGGGGAGTGCTTGGAATGACAGGTAGTCCCCCTGCTGCATAAAATAGTTTTAAAACATTTTCACATTAAATAATATATATGATGTAAGTATACATATACACTTATACATACATACACATTCACTAAAATACATGTATAATGATATTAATTAAATATCTATATATATAATATAAATAAATATATAAATGCGTTGAAAATGAAAAATAAAATATATATATATCTGTAATTTCGTTCTAACTGTATTTTGATATTAATATATATATATTGATATCAAAATACACTTAGAACGAAATAATATATATATATTTATTTTTATATAATTTTTTTAAATCTACGTATAGATTTATGTAATATTTTTACATAATTAAGTCATTTTATTAATTACAATTTGCAGGGCCTGTCTGATAACCCAGACAGAAAGTCAGGTGAATTTAATTTCCTAGCACTATATTTAACCCAGTACATGGGGGGTACTGTTTTACTTGGGAGACTTCGCTGAACACACATATTAGTGATTCAAAACAGTAAAATGTATTACAATGATGATATATCATCAGTGAAAGGTAAGTTTCTTTGCATTTTTCACACACAAATGGCACTTACACGGACGATATAATTGTTGTGATACGTTTTACGGTTTTGAAACACTAATATTTGTGTTCAGTATAACAGTATTGTGTTCCTGAGTATAACAGTATCCCCATGTACAGGTTTTATGGTGTTTTCAAAAGTTACAGAGTCAAATATAAGGCCTGTGTTTCAGTTTTTTCACATTAAAATTGCCAGATTGGTTACGTTGCCTTTGAGACCATATGGTAGCCCAGGAATGAGAATTACCCCCATGACAGCATACCATTTGCAAAAGTAGATAACCCAAGGTATTGCAAATGGGGTATGTCCAGTCTATTTTATTAGCCAATTAGTCACAAACACTGGCCAAAATTGGCATTCAAATTCATTTTTTTAATTTTTCACACAGTATATTATAATATAATATTAACGCTAACTTTGGCCAGTGTTTGTGTAAGTGGCTACTAAAAAAGACTGGACATACCCCATTTGCAATACCTTGGGCTGTCTACTATTGCAAATGGTATGCCATCATGGGGGTAATTCTTATTCCTTGGTTACCATACGGTCTCAAAGGCAACGTAACAAATCTGACTCTGTAACTTCCCAAAACACCATAAAACCTGCACCAAGGAGGTACTGTTTTACACGTGAGACATCGCTGAATACAAATATGTGTATTATATTGCAGTAAAAGCAAACAGTTTTATAACAGTCCCAGTTAAAATGTCATGCATAACTAAAATAATAATAATAATAATAATTCTTCATTTCTCACTTTTTTATATATTTTATTCATATTAAATTATGTTTCATAGCTAAATATTTTTTGTTTAATGAAAGCCCTATTTTTCCTGAATAAAATGATATATAATAAGTGTGGGTGCACTTAATATGAAAGAGGTGAATTACGGTTGAACAGACATATAGTCAAATTTGAAATCTTGTTTATGTTTTATTTTTATCAAAACGTGTACATTTGGCTCAGTCCTTAAGGGGTTAACATAGAGAGAAAAAAACCAATCAGAAAAAAGTAAAGTACAATAAAAGTCCCCTCCCAACCAACTACTTTCTCTTTCTTTGCTGCTCCGCATCAAGCACAGGTCAGAGTACCACTGCCTCCTACTCTTAGTGGATGGCTGTGGGATTAAGGCTCTACTCATAACTCTATTTTATTCTATCCCATTTCCTTCATTTGGGGGATTCCATTTTTCTTTTTCATTTCTTTCCATCCTCCGTTTGCTTGCTATTTATTACTGTATTTTCTTGCGATCAGTGTTTGCCTCAGCTCGGGCATTGCGGGGGACGGCCATTTAGCCGCCTCTTCCGATCTTCCGAGTGCCGGGGCCACGGAGTAAGTCTCTGGCGGCCCCACATGTAGATCCTGCGACTTATTGGCCTGCCCAACCGCAAGGGACCCATTTGTTATGACCTCTCTCTTCTTGCTTCCTTCATTCTCCCGCCACCTGGGGCAGAGGGGGGAAAGCGGGCCTGCCACGTGGGAGCAGCAGCTCCTGGTCTTACCTTTCTGGCACGAGATCGCCTTGTGACCTCCTGATCCCGACTGGAGAGTTTAGGTTTTCTGTTGTTTGGAGGTATCAAGTGTGCCTACAGGCACTGCTTCTATGAGTCCTGCTTCACTGTGTACGACTCCCCTTTTTTTACTGGGATATCACCTCTGTGGGTGGCATATATTGGTGCACAGATTTACAGTTCAGTTCTTTCAACTCACAGGTTTGGCCTGCCTTTAACTGTGCCCCAGGATTGGCCTGCTCCGTCTGTGCCCCGTGATTGACCTGCCTTGTACCCATCTCATACCCATCTCTTGTTCCTCTAAATCCTCCTTCAATACTGCCCTCTGGAACGCACGCTCTGTTTGCAATATAACTAAATCCACTGCTGTCCATGACTACTTCATCTCTCGTTCAATAGATTTACTAGCCTTAACAGAAACCTGGCTCTCCCCCTCTGACACTGCCACCCCTGCATCTTTGTCCTTCGGTGGTCTCCAACTTACCCACAACCCAAGAAACTCTGAATGTAAAGGTGGTGGTGTTGGGTTTCTCCTCTCCCCTCACTGCTCTTTTAAACCTCTTCCCACCCCCCCTTCCCTCTCTTTCCCATCATTTGAAATACACTCAATTCGCCTTTTCAAACCCTTCGCTGCTAACATTGCTGTTATTTACCGTCCCCCTGGTTCCCCTCTTCTCTTCCTTGACCATTTTGCTGCCTGGCTACCCTATTTCCTCTCTTCTAACATCCCATCCCTAATTCTCGGGGACTTCAATATTCCTATAAACCCACCTTTGACCTCTGCAGCCAATAAACTACTTTCAATTACTTCCTCCCTCGGGCTATCACAGTGGGCAAATTCTCCCACCCATGTAGCTGGCAATACCCTTGACCTAATCTTCACTTATGCATGTACGGTATCTAATATCTGCAACACTCCTTATCCTCTCTCTGATCACCACCTCTTATCGTTTGCTCTCACGCACCCCCTCACCCAACAACCTCCGCCTAACCAGCCTCAACTCAGGAGGGACCTTAATTCTCTTGATCTCCAACAGTTGTCAGCTGACATTGATTCACAACTGCTGTCCATCCCTTCCCTATCCTGTCCTTCACTGGCCATCTCCATATATAACTCTACTCTTACATCTGCCTTGAACACTGCAGCGCCACTCCAAACAAGCACCTCAAGGAGGACCCGCCCCCAACCATGGCATACTAAATCAACGCGCTACCTGCAAAGATGCTCCCGGTGTGCTGAACGCTCCTGGAGGAAATCTCGCACCCAGTCAGACTTTCTCCATTACAGATTCATACTGTGTTCATACAGTGCAGCCCTTGCCCTTGCCAAACAGTCCTATTTTTCCTCTCTCATTAGTTCATGTTCTCGCAACCCCAGGCGTCTCTTTGACACCTTTAATTCTCTTCTTCGCCCCGCTGTGGCCACCCCCCAAACCAACCTTACTGCTGATAACTTTGCATGTTACTTCACTGACAAAATTGAACAGCTAAGGAAAGAATTCTCCCCTCCTTGCCTTTCTGTTTCTCAATCACACATTGATCATGCCTTTCTTACCCTTCAGACATTCTCCCCAGCCACTGACCAAGAGGTGGCTGCTCTTCTTTGCTCCTCTCGCCCCACCACTTGCCCGCTCGATCCTGTCCCGTCTCACCTTATCAGATCTCTCTCCGCTTGTCTCGTGCCTTCTCTAACACACATCTTCAACTGCTCGCTCTCTTCTGGCATCGTCTCTGCTGACTTTAAACATGCCACTGTAGTACCTATACTAAAAAAACCATCCCTTGACCCATCCACCCCCTCTAACTACCGTCCCATATCCCTGCTCCCTTTTTCCTCAAAGCTTCTGGAAAGACTCGTCTTTACCCGTGTGTCTCATTTCCTCAATTCCAACTCTCTCCTTGACCCCTTCAATCTGGCTTCCGCCCTCTCCACTCTACAGAGACTGCCCTTATCAAAGTTACTAACGACCTAATCGCAGCTAAATCCAAAGGCCACTACTCCATACTAATTCTTCTTGACCTCTCGGCGGCCTTTGACACCGTTGATCATGCTCTCCTTCTTCAAACTCTGCAATCGCTTGGTCTCTGTGACTCTGTCCTCTCGTGGTCCTCTCAGTGTCTCTTTTTCTAATGATACCTCCTCCCCTCGCCCTGTCTCGGTTGGAGTCCCCCAAGGCTCCGTCCTTGGTCCCCTTCTATTTTCTCTTTATACTGCCTCTCTTGGCAAACTTATTACCTCATTTGGTTTCCACTACCACCTGTACGCTGATGACACCCAGCTATATCTCTCCTCCCCGGACCTCTCCCCTGCTGTCCTGCAACGTGTCACTGCTTGCCTTTCTTCCATCTCTGACTGGATGTCCTCCCGCTTTCTGAAACTCAATCTCTCAAAAACTGAGCTCCTTGTCTTTCCTCCTCCTAATACTGATCCTCCTCTTTCGCTCTCCCTTCAAGTTTGTGGTACCAACATCAGCCCATCCTTGCAAGCGCGCTGTCTTGGCGTCATACTCGACTCTGGTCTCACCTTTGAGCCTCACATCCAGCATGTTGCCAAATCCTGTAGATTCCATCTTAAAAACATAGCCCGCATCCGCCCCTTTCTTGCACCAGATACTACCAAGGAGCTTGTCCATGCTCTAATAATTTCACGCATGGATTATTGTAACCCTCTCCTGCTTGGTCTTCCCAAAAGCCGTACTGCACCCCTACAGTCTGTAATGAATGCTGCTGCTAGACTGATTTTCCTCTCTAGTCGGTTCTCTCACACCTCACCCCTCTGCCAGTCCTTACATTGGCTTCCTGTGTGCTATAGGAGTCAATTCAAGGCACTAACTCACACCTATAAAGCACTGAACAACTCTAGCCCCTCTTATATCTCCTCACTGATCCACAGGTATGTCCCTTCTCGGTCTCTCTGCTCTGCCCGTGACCACCTCCTGTCCGTTGTCCGCACCCGTACGGCCAACTCGCGCTTGCAGGACTTCTCGCGGGCGGCTCCCTTCCTATGGAATAGCCTGCCTACCGCCATCCGACTCTCCCCTAGTCTTGCATCTTTTAAGAAGTGCCTTAAAACCCATCTCTTTAGGAAAGCTTATGGCCTCCAAGACTAACCCCTACCTCACATACCCGTCTCTTGCCCTCTCCTAAAGGGCAGCCCACCTTATTTGATTGCACATTCCTGTCCTAATGGGTCTTACACCCCACCTCCTATAGAATGTAAGCTCGATTGAGCAGGGTCCTCTTAAACCTATTGTTCCTGTAAGTTTATTTGTAATTGTCCTATTTATAGTTAAATCCCCTTTCATAATATTGTAAAGCGCTACGGAATCTGTTGGCGCTATATAAATGGCAATAATAATAATAATAATAATAATTGTCTGTGCCCCAGGATTGGCCTGCGCGGTCTGTGCCATTGCCACTGGGTGACCCCCGGTGTGGCTATATATATATATATATATATATATATATATATATATATATATATATATAGTTTCTATAGACTAACCATCTTGCGTCTGCCGCAGTATATAGGGGTGCTGCCCCGGTTATTCTGCTTGTGACACTTGTCCTGTTTTTACCCTAGGTGTCACGCTACAAGCACGTCCTCCCCCGTTATGGATCCCTCGGCCCAAGAACAAAGCTTACAGGCCATGATTAATGCGGCGGTGGCCGCCTCTGTGGAGAAAGCCCTGGCTAGGGCCCTCCCACAAGCCACACAGGATAGGGGCTCTAGGGAGACCCAACACACGGCAGAAGACTCTGCAGAGTCAGACTCTCCCACCCAACAGAGGCGCCTCTGCGGCAAGGAGGAGGGGCACTCCTTACCCCCTCCCCCACCCCTAGCCATCTTGGACGAATGGCGGGCAAACCAGTGACCTTCGGATGAGGAAGACAGGTGGGGCGAGGATGAGATGGACGACCCCATGTGGCCCCGAGACTCCGAAGTCCCTTCTACGCAAACGGAATTGCCCAGACCCACTGTGCCTCCGACTGGCACAGGATAAACTGTTGAATATGCTGGGCCCCCTGGCCAGAATCTTCTTGCAGGCGGATGAGGCTTTTTCACAGGGTGATGACCTGGACCCAGCCACCATACGAGACTGGGCACTGCGCTCCATTTGCCTGCTGGGCAACACCAACGTGGCGCACTGCACAGAGCGTAGGAAAGCGGTAATAAATCTGAGGAACCTGAATGCCTTCATCTACCGACATTTCAAGATGGAGGGCATCCATCTGCTGCCGGACCTTCTCTGCCCTGGGGATTGGTTCATGAGACTGGACCTGAAGGACGCCTATCTGTCTGTGCCAGTAGACTTTACGTGCCAACTGCTTCTCTGGTTTCTCTGGAAGGGCAGACCTTGCCAGTTCACCTGCCTACCCTTTGGCTTCAGCTCGGCGCCGTGGTATTTCACCAAACTGTTAAAACCTGTGACAGTATATCTTCGATTCAGGGGTGTTTGTATCATCTACCTGGACGATCTACTGATATTTTGCGAGGAGCCCTCCAGACTGACATATCAGACGCTCTCTGCGATCTCCTTGTTCAAGTCACTGGGTTTCGTGGTCAACCGTGAAAAATCATCCCTCACACCAACACAGGTAATCAACTTCTTGGGTTTCAAAATAGAGGCAAGGGAGTGCCTCCTATGCCTCCCTTGGTCCAAGATCTTCGCCATTCAAAAGGAAATCCGGAGGATTCTGCGTCAGAAACGGATCCCCCTACGAATGCTGGCTCGCGTAGTGGGTCTCCTCTCTGCATCTATCCAGGCGATCTATCCGGATCCCCTTCACTACAGGGCAATGCAATGCCTGAAGGCCAGCTTCCTACACAGGAGGCCCTCCTACGACCAAGTGATCCCTCTCACACCGGGTGTCAAGATCGAGCTTCGCTGGTGGCTGCTTCACATGTCAGTCTGGAATGGCAAAGCGATTTTCGGACCGACCCCAGATTTCGTACCAGAGTCGGACGCGAGTCTTTGGGGTTGGGGAGCCGCTTGTGTGACCAGCTCCACGGGAGACCCCTGGTCAGAGATGGAGATGGAGTACCACATAAATTGCCTGGAACTGATTGCGGGCTCATTTGCAATACGGAGCTCAGTGTGACAGAATCACCTATATTGCTGGTTCATCTGTTTCCCCTTTATTTCGCTGGATTCCCTGTTCGTATGCCCCTGTTCGTGAAATTACAAAATGCCGATTGAAACTACCGAACGAACGACCACCCAGGAGAGGAGTGTGCTGCTGGTTAACCTCTTGGCCCCAATTAGAACGTTGTGGTTAACCGCAGACACCTCTCCATTCCATTCGTACGGGTGGTCGTCGTTCGCATGTCGACCACGAGGCAGCGGCCATTTTGGGACACGAGAAAGCGTAGCGGTGTTCGGTACAAATTCTATGGAACTAAAAACGGACACTTTAATCTACCGAACACCGCTGGAAGCTGATGCCCCCCCTTCTATTTCGGCGAGGCATACGAACGCCGGTCTGTTCGGGAGTTTTATGCATTCGTATGGACCTTTACCCAGATAGCCGTCCCATGGAGTCATTCGTATACCGAAGGACTGGTGAAAGACTTTGACTCCATGGCGATTCGACTAGATACATCGGATCTGAGCGCTATTCGGTGGAAATATGCACTCAGATCCAGGCTGTCTGGGGATACGTTATACGAACTATATTCATTCGGTATTTTCTAAGTTATGTATTTTAATGTATTTCTATTATTGTATTTTAAAATGGCGATGGTCTCTATCCTAGGAGATAATTAGGTTTCTTCCCAATTATCTCCGAGGTAGAGAAGACGGATTTATGGGTAAGATGGGAAGGGCTTATATTGAAGCCACTGCGATTGGCTACTGTACAATATGTTTTACACTCGGGGAGTGTCCACCTTGTGGAGACCTGCATAAATACCGGGCAGGTAGCCCCCATTAAACAGAACCTTATTTGACCCTCAAGACGGAGCTTGGTCTCGTTTGTGGGGGAATTACTACTGGGACAGCGCTTTCGTTATTTTTAGCTGTGGAAGGCGTTCGACTGTTTTGCTGATCGGGAGTTGCCATGTTCGTGAACTTCGTTCGGGAGTTTGGCGATCGGCTGGATATAAACTGCATTTCTGGAGAAGGGGATTATTCACTAAACGGCAGCTTCATCTACCTGGCGGTGAGTGTCTTAACACTCAGCGAGCCACCTTTCGCATTGTTGAGTTCTGCTCAGGATGGACAACATCTCGGCGTTGCAATACATCAACCGCCAAGTAGGGGCCCGCTCCCGGATGCTTTCGGAGGTAACGAAGGAGATTTACAGCTTCTGTTTCCAACACAATATCACTCTCCAGACAGAGTACCTCCCAGGAGTGTCGATCCTGATGGCAGACTGGTTCTCCAGACATTGGAGGGATGTCAGCGATTGGAGGCCCGTTCACAGTGGATCTCTTCGACTCCAGGACGAACTTCCAGGTCACAAAAGTTTGCTTCCAGGCCTGGAGTGTACGGCAGTGGATGCATTTCTTCAGGAATGGCTATCTCAGGGAGCTTTCTTCCGTTCGCTATGATCTCCAGAGTCCTGCTACAAGTGCGACGTCAACATGTGTCATTAGTGTTACTGACCCCCCCTATGGCAAGGTCAGGCTTAGTTTCCAGGGCTTCTGGAACTTTCACATCAGGATCCGCTCCTCCTGCCATCCCCACAGACGTTCCTCCCTGACCCTCGAGGTAATCCTCATCCCCTCGTGGTGGACGTCCGTCTCTGCTTAGTGGCCTGGACTCTTTCAGGGGAACCTGGAACGTCGACGACCTATAACAGTCGGTTAGAAATCTCCTCTGGGACTCCTGGAACTAGGAGATGCTACTTGTCCGCATAGAACTCTTGGTGTCGTTGGTACCTGGAACGGAATACTGATCCCTTTACAGCCCCTACATCCAGTGTTTTGAACTTCCTCCCTCACCTGTTTGACCTGGTGCAGTCGTATCGCTCGGTTAAGGTAGCCAGGTCAGCGATCTTCCCCATTGGTCAAGACCCGTTGGTTTGCAGGCTTCTCAGGGGCATAAGACTAACACGTCCTCTGACGCCTAAGTACTCCTCCCTCTGGGATGGGCACACGGTCTTATCATTCCTCTAGGATTGGCCGGATAATCAAGAGCTGTCCCTCTGACAGCTTTCAGCTAAATTCAAGCTCCTGCTATGCCTCATTTTCTTTCGCCAGGTCTCCAACGTCAGGGCTTTCGATGTCGACGCGTTCTCCTTTTCTCCGGACCTTCTCTGTGTCTAGGTGTACCAAGTTGGAATATCTTCTACACATATTTCCGCGATTCACCTAAATTCTGCATGGTGGCAGCTCTATTAAAATATGTGGCGATTACAACTCTGCTTCGCTCTTCTCGTTCCGGACAAAAACTGGTCTCCTATGTACGACCTCACTAGCCAGTCTCTTCTACCACCTTAGCACGATGGATCAGATGGTTGTTGTCCTTAGCGGGTGTGGATTCTGCCTTCGGAGCACATTCGGTTAGGGGCACAGCAGGGAGTAGTTGGTTGGGAGGGGACTTTTATTGTACTTTACTTGTTTTCTGATTGGTTGTTTTCTCACTATGTTAATGTAATGCTGTGGAGTTCTAGTAAAGAGAGACTTAAGTAAATATTCACCTCCTGTCATGTTATAAAATTAAGATTATAGGTATACTAAAGCTAGCATAATCTACAATTGTATTAATATCTCTGCGTCCCCATCATAAGACATAACTCCAATTAGTGCCAAGGGTTTGTGTAACTTACAGACCGGAATCACGTCTTCTGATACAAAAAATAATAATTAATACAAACAAGGAAAACACGCCTTAATGACATCACATGTATTATTAAAGGACTGACTCGAATCAGACGATTTACATTTGTGGGTCTCTCAATTCATATCTCTAAGACCCCTCCGGAGTCCTGTATGAAGCCGTGTCCTGTCTTAGCAGCACGTGGAGCCACTAATTTCATTGCACAGTTTTTGTTTTGTCCTGTACAGAGGTGGCCAGGACCCAAATCCCAGACAGTACTGTCACCCCTTCCTTCTATTGTATGAAGTGGGGAAAGCCATTTTAATCACATTTTACACAGGGTTTCTTCCTCAATCAGACTGCATTAGTGTTTCTTTCTTACAGTAATAATTATGGGATTTTCATTAAATCAATCAGACATA
Source organism: Pelobates cultripes (assembly GCA_933207985.1). Lineage (NCBI taxonomy): Eukaryota > Metazoa > Chordata > Amphibia > Anura > Pelobatidae > Pelobates > Pelobates cultripes. The sequence goes on from OW240918.1 coordinate 3,949,647, forward strand.
ACATTACGCAGAATATTCGAACACCAATAAATCCAGGAAGGATTCACCATTCCGCCATCATCGAGCATGTTTATAAATACCATATACATAACACTAAGTTTTAGGGCACAGTTGCCAGAATTTCCAGTTTGGTTATATTTCTATAAATGTCCTCTCTCCTTCAGAACTCTCCATAGGTTTCAGTTTAGTAAATAAGCCCCTATAGTGTATAATCTGGATATATTTTCAGGGGTCTTTGAAGCCCGTTTCTCTCCGTTTAATCCCTGTACAATATGAAACAAGTATTTGTGGCAGTTAATATCACAATGATTGCTTGTTGTATTGGGACCGTTAAATATTCACATCTAAGTTATAAACATGTGACACAAATATACATGCTAATAACACAGTCTGCAGGCTAGAACACATTGTGCGGGTAAAACATACAGTGTGTTTATACAGTGCAGTGTGGGATAAGTGTGGGATAAGTGCTGGCATACAGTGCAGTGTGGGCTAAGTGTACAGTGCTGGCATACAATGCAGTGTGGGTTAAGAGCACAGTGTTGGCATACAGTGCAGTGTGGGCTAAGAGCACAGTGTTGGCATACAGTGCAGTGTGGGTTAAGAGCACAGTGCTGGCATACAGTGCAGTGTGGGTTAAGAGCACAGTGCTGGCATACAGTGCAGTGTGGGTTAAGAGCACAGTGTTGGCATACAGTGCAGTGTGGGCTAAGAGCACAGTGTTGGCATACAGTGCAGTGTGGGTTAAGAGCACAGTGCTGGCATACAGTGCAGTGTGGGTTAAGAGCACAGTGCTGGCATACAGTGCAGTGTGGGCTAAGAGGACAGTGCTGGCATACAGTGCAGTGTGGGTTGAGAGAACAGTGTTGGCAAACAGTGCAGTGTGGGTTAAGAGCACAGTGCTGGCATACAGTGCAGTGTGGGCTAAGAGCACAGTGCTTGCACAGTGTTGGCATAAAGTGCAGTGTGGGTTAAGAGCACAGTGTTGGCATACAGTGCAGTGTGGGCTAAGTGTACAGTGCTGGCATACAGTGCAGTGTGGGCTACGTGTACAGTGTTGGCATACAATGCAGTGTGGGTTAAGAGCACAGTGCTGGCATACAGTGCAGTGTGGGTTAAGAGCACAGTGCTGGCATTCAGTGCAGTGTGGGTTAAGAGCACAGTGCTGGCATCCAGTGCAGTGTGGGCTAAGAGCACAGTGCTGGCATACAGTGCAGTGTGGGTTAGGAGCACAGTGTTGGCCTACAGTGCAGTGTGGGCTAAGAGCACAGTGCAGGCATACAGTGCAGTGTGGGCTAAGAGCACAGTGCAGGCATACAGTGTAGTGTGGGTTAAGAGCACAGTGCTGGCATACAGTGCAGTGTGGGCTAAGAGCACAGTGCTGGCATACAGTGCAGTGTGGGTTAAGAGCACAGTGTTGGCCTACAGTGCAGTGTGGGCTAAGAGCACAGTGCAGGCATACAGTGCAGTGTGGGTTAAGAGCACAGTGCTGGCATACAGTGCAGTGTGGGTTAAGAGCACAGTGTTGGCATACAGTGCAGTGTGGGTTAAGAGCACAGTACTGGCATACAGTGCAGTGTGGGTTAAGAGCACAGTACTGGCATACAGTGCAGTGTGGGTTAATAGCAAAGTGCTGGCATACAGTGCAGTGTGGGTTAAGAGCACAAGGTTGGCATACCGTGCAGTGTGTGTTAAGAGCACAGTGTTGGCATACAGTGCAGTGTGGGTTAAGAGCACAGTGCTGGCATACAGTGCAGTGTGGGTTAAGAGCACAGTGCTGGCATACAGTGCACTGTGGGTTAAGAGCACAGTGTTGGCATACAGTGCAGTGTGGGTTAAGAGCACAGTGCTGGCATACAGTGCAGTGTGGGTTAAGAGCACAGTGTTGGCATACAGTGCAGTGTGGGTTGCTCTGTAACTCTGTTATTCTAATGACTGACATTAATCACTGACACGCCACTAATCATCTGCACCAAGACACTGTGCATTGTATGCAGTGTGTTTACAGTGCAGTGTGGGCTAAGAGCACAGTGCTGGCATACAGTGCAGTGTGGGTTAAGAGCACAGTGTTGGCAGACAGTGCAGTGTGGGCTAAGAGCACAGTGTTGGCATACAGTGCAGTGTGGGTTAAGAGCACAGTGTTGGCATACAGTGCATTGTGGTTTAAGAGCACAGTGCTGGCATACAGTGCAGTGTGGGTTAAGAGCACAGTGTTGGCATACAGTGCAGTGTGGGCTAATATCACAGTGTTGGCATACAGTGCATTGTGAGTTAAGAGCACAGTGTTGGCATACAGTGCAGTGTGGGCTAAGAGCACAGTGCTGGCCTACAGTGCAGTGTGGGTTAAGAGCACAGTGCTGGCATACAGTGCAGTGTGGGTTAAGAGCACAGTGTTGGCATACAGTGCAGTGTGGGTTACTCTGTAACTCTGTTATTCTAATTACTGACATTAATCACTGACATGCCACTAATCATCTGCACCGAGACACTGTGCATTGTATGCGGTGTGTTTACAGTCACTGTGCATTGTATGCAGTGTGTTTACAGTCACTGTGCATTGCATGCGGTGTGTTTACAGTCACTGTGCATTGTATGCAGTGTGTTTACAGTCGCTGTGCATTGCATGCGGTGTGTTTACAGTCACTGTGCATTGCATGCAGTGTGTTTAAAGTCACTGTGCATTGTATGCGGTGTGTTTACAGTCACTGTGCATTGTATGCAGTGTGTTTACAGTCACTGTGCATTGCATTCGGTGTGTTTAAAGTCATTGTGCATTGTATGAGGTGTGTTTACAGTCACTGTCCATTGTATGTGGTATGTTTACAGTCTCTGTGCATTGTATGCGGTGTGTTAACAGTCGCTGTGCATTGTATGCGGTGTGTTTACAGTCACTGTGCATTGTATGCGGTATGTTTACAGTCACTGTGTATTGCATGCGGTGTGTTTACAGTCAATGTGCATTGCATACGGTGTGTTTACAGTCAATGTGCATTGTATGCGGTGTGTTTACAGTCACTGTGCATTGCATGCGGTGTGTTTAGTCACTGTGCATTGTATGCGGTATGTTTCCAGTCACTGTGCATTGCATGCGGTGTGTTTACAGTCACTGTGCATTGCATGCGGTGTATTTACAGTCACTTGCATTGTATGCGGTGTGTTTACAGTCACTGTGCATTGCATGCGGTGTGTCACTGTGCATTGTATGCAGTGTGTTTACAGTCACTGTGCATTGTATGCGGTGTGTTTACAGTCACTGTGCATTGTATGCAGTATGTTTACAGTCACTGTGCATTGTATGCGATGTGTTTACAGTCACTGTGCATTGTATGCGGTATGTTTACAGTCACTGTAATCATTGGGCACATGGAAGTGTGAATTGCTTGTTAAACCAATCAGAGAATTCTTGGCACAGACTTGGAGGTGGGGGCAGCATGCAGTGTGTTTACAGTCGCTGTGCATTGTATGCAGTGTGTTAACAGTCGCTGTGCATTGTATGCAGTATGTTTACAGTCACTGTGCATTGTATGCGGTGTGTTTACAGTCACTGTGCATTGCATGCGGTGTGTTTACTGTCACTGTGCATTTTATGCGGTATGTTTACAGTCACTGTGCATTGTATGTGGTGTGTTTACAGTCACTGTGCATTGTATGCGGTGTGTTAACAGTCGCTGTGCATTGTATGCGGTGTGTTAACAGTCGCTGTGCATTGTATGTGGTGTGTTTACAGTCACTGTGCATTCTATGCAGTGTGTTTATAGTCACTGTGCATTGTATGCCATGTGTTTATAGTCACTGTGCATTGTATGTGGTGCGTTAACAGTCGCTGTGCATTGTATGCAGTGTGTTTACAGTCACTGTGCATTGCATGAGGTGTGTTTACAGTCACTGTGCATTGTATGCAGTGTGTTAACAGTCGCTGTGCATTGTATGCGGTGTGTTTACAGTCACTGTGCATTGTATGCGGTGTGTTTACAGTCACTGTGCATTGTATGCAGTGTGTTTACAGTCACTGTGCATTGTATGCGGTGTGTTTACCGTCACTGTGCATTGTATGCAGTGTGTTAACAGTCGCTGTGCATTGTATGCAGTGTGTTTACAGTCACTGTGCATTGTATGCAGTGTGTTTATAGTCGCTGTGCATTGTATGCAGTGTGTTTACAGTCACTGTGCATTGTATGCGGTATGTTTACAGTCACTGTGCATTGCATGAGGTGTGTTTACAGTCACTGTGCATTGTATGCGGTGTGTTAACAGTCACTGTGCACTGTATGCGGTGTGTTTACAGTCACTGTGCATTGTATGCGGTATGTTTACAGTCACTGTGCATTGTATGCCATGTGTTTATAGTCACTGTGCATTGTATGCGGTGTGTTAACAGTCGCTGTGCATTGTATGCAGTGTGTTTACAGTCACTGTGCATTGTATGCGGTGTGTTTACAGTCACTGTGCATTGTATGCAGTGTGTTTACAGTCGCTGTGCATTGTATGCGGTGTGTTTACAGTCACTGTGCATTGTATGCGGTGTGTTTACAGTCACTGTGCATTGTATGCAGTGTGTTTACAGTCACTGTGCATTGTATGCGGTGTGTTTACCGTCACTGTGCATTGTATGCAGTGTGTTAACAGTCGCTGTGCATTGTATGCGGTGTGTTTACAGTCACTGTGCATTGTATGCAGTGTGTTTATAGTCGCTGTGCATTGTATGCAGTGTGTTTACAGTCACTGTGCATTGTATGCGGTATGTTTACAGTCACTGTGCATTGCATGAGGTGTGTTTACAGTCACTGTGCATTGTATGCGGTGTGTTAACAGTCACTGTGCACTGTATGCGGTGTGTTTACAGTCACTGTGCATTGTATGCGGTATGTTTACAGTCACTGTAATCATTGGGCACATGGAAGTGTGAATTGCTTGTTAAACCAATCAGAGAATTCTCCTGTTACTCCATATAACCCTCCCTATTACTCCATATAACCCTCCCTATAACCCCTCCTATTACTCCATATAACTCTCCCTATAACCCCTCCTATTGCGCCAGTCCCCGTGTCTCTGTAAGGAGCTGTCATATAATATTTAGAGGGTATGGAGCACCCACCATGTATTTTATGCTGAGATTTTCACTAACGTGGGAATAAATTGATTGTATTTCAGACACTTCCTGTCCCTCTGAACCCATACTCGGCTGTGATTGTATACTGGCTACATTCTGGGAGAAGGCTGTGTTTGCTAACGTATAAATGACCATGTTATAAAATATTTATATCACAATCCTTTTAACAAGGCCACATTCCGACTCAGGTTTCGTCAGGCGCACTCACTACTGAAATACGGCTGTTTTATAGCGCTGGATCCAAATAAAGTACAATTCGAACAATAATTAAAGTGTTCCACCAGGATTAACATACAGAGATTAGCTTTTATTTGCAAGTACGGAGTCCTGCGGTTATAATGACCCAAGTCATTTTTGTCCATTTTTTCAGTCATTCCTGCCGGGAGCAGAGCTATAAATCCTAAAGTTTGAACGTGTTATAATACAACACCCAGATCCGCTCTGAGCCCACAAACCACTACCTATAGGAGAATACCTGCAGTGCTATACAAAGTATATTATCTGTAATCAGCTCACTGCAAACCCTGCACACCTTGAAGTTTTCCAGGGAATACAGACTCTTTGTATTTATTTACCTTTTTTTTTTTTGCATATAGTATTCAGTGTTGTCTATAAACTGCATTAAAAAGAAATCTAACGCAGCCTGGTGTGTCCCTTTAAAGCAGTCATTTCAAACTCTGCCATGATTCTCTGACCATAATATTGCATTTTTAGAATTCTGAGAGTTGTAGGCCACCAACATTTGGGGACATTGTTTGTGATCCCTGTTTGAAAGGTTTGTTAAGAGTGAGTACCTGCGTGCTTTTAGGAGTTTCCATCCTAAAATGTATTGCTGGCCCAAGGAGCATGCAATTATTTAACCTGAGTCTAGTGAAAGACTGGGCTGCGTTAATAAACTGATCATTAATCTGGAACTCGGGGAGTTATAATAATGATGATTTTTGGGATATCAATAAAGGGGTTTTTCCAGGAAATTAGGCGCTTGCTTCTCCTCTCGGTGTGGTTTGTTCCTGAGTGAATTGAAAGTAAATTGCAAAATGTGGGTCAAAGGAAGATACAATCTTTACTGCTCTGCTCTCCCTATGTACACGACGATCTGACCACATGCCCGCCAACCTACAGCTATAAAAAGGTACTTACTGCTCCAGCAGGTACCCAGCAAATATGGCAGTGGGGCACCCTGCAGTGTAAGCTGCATTCACAATGCAACAATTATATGTATACCTTTAATTGGGAATAGAGTGCTTTTATACAATACATTGGTGGGCAGATCATGTTTTAACGCATTGTGGGTGATGCTATCCATTCACTATTCCCCATAATGCACCTTGTGACTGGCACTGTCTACTATGAGCACAATGAAGATCATAAGAGAAGCTGCAAATACCAGCTCCGGTCCAGGACTCTAACTCCTAGTAACCTCAGCCAGACTTGGACATGTAGCGCCAGTTGCCTGGTCGCATGAAGATGTGAGTAATAATTCCTAGCACTTGTTAATGTATCCCCATCACTCTGCGGTCAGAAACACCGCAGCACTCACCTTACATCAACTTTTCATTCTCCTTGACTCGAAAACCAGACATTTATCTCAACAGGCCCCATCCTTAAACCAGACAAGCTGCAATGTAATAACGAGTTCCGTCTTCCCATTCCATTGCAGGATTCAGCATGGCAGCCACTGCCAAGATCATCCTTTTGACATTTGGAAAATGTACAAAACCCTCGAGCTGGAGCCCTTCGCATTGCGTTATTTGTAATTAAGATATTTCAGCAGATATGATGAGATACACATCTCGCTTTCAATTAGTACTGCGTGGTGACTGTGGGGGGATCTGGAATGAGTTAAACACATTGCATGTTGTATTCCAGAGCAAATCGCTTCACATGTTCTGTGATCTGTTAGCAACACGTAAAAAAAACAGGAGTAGCTACCTCTAATCCCACTGAACACGTTGAACATGCTGTCACTGTATCAAAGAAAAATGACACCACAGCTCTGTCGCCTAAATACAGATAAGCAGACAGTCGTTTTAAGGTCAGCAGAACCCACTTAATCACAGTTACACGTTCCAAACCCAGCAGCCGATCTTTCCAGCCACAGGTCGCACTGACACATGGTACCTTACACTAAGTCTACACCAAGGGATTCTGGGTACATACATATATACAAAGTTACCTGCGGTGTAAGCATCGTATTGAAATGGCTGCGAAGATTGCTCTGTGGACATGTATTCGTGACATTATGTATTGAAGTACATGTAACATATCTCTGTCCAAGCTACCTGGGAGCTCAATATTATAAAGGCATGGGTGATATACTGATTGATTCTCCTTCTCTCTGCAGAGAATCCTGCACCAGTTCTAGAATTTGTAAAATAGTGCCCAGGAGCATTCAGTGAGGTCACACAGATTGTACAGGACAGATTGAGAAATCACTGAGTGAATATAGCCGTTCCTCAAACACCAGTCGAGACTTGGTGAAAGGGTAAACAACAATGAGCCTATAAACAACAGGCACGTTTTTACTGGGACAATAAAAACGTGGGTCATTGAAGGTGACAATAGGTTCCTTCTCAGGAGCTGCTGTCTCTGGGGTGATAATATAACTTTCTCCAACAGTATATCGACGACATATACATCCCAGACAGGGCTAATTCCACTAGTAAAATGTCCAAAGAGCGCCTGGATCGGATGTAGCCAGCCCAAGTAATCATTAAGTGAAGTTTAGCCTGATCCGGCACAGAGTTCCAGGAAAGGTCCATGGAAAAGAGTCCACCTGACTCCTCTGGCTCTCGGTGGGCTTCGATTGTCCTTCATCTCCCCCACATCCCCTCCAATTAGCACTCTCCTGGGGGACTGGGTAACTGAGCCGCAATAGGTGGTAAATGCACCGGGCAGCCGCCTCCTACAGGTCCAATTTAAAGTTCCAATCGATTAACCAATGATCTCGCTGGAGGAGTTGCTGCTGCCCCGGTCCCAGGGATGGAAAATAGAGCGCTCCTCTGAGGTGGATGGAATAGGAAACATGGCCAGGGAGAGTGATTATGCTCTTTTATGGGAGGTTAGACTTTGCGTTCTGCACCAGCTGAAGTGTGATCAGAGCAGGCTCCTTCACAAAATATATTCAAAATTACTAAATAGTTTGCAAAATGCAAAGACAACATAAACACAGTAACAAGTTGGAATCACTATAATAATGTGAAGAATCTGTTTATTAAATGACATTCTAAGAAATCCTGTGATTTGAATGAAAATCAGCGAATGGCCAGACTGGGAACACATACTAAACACTACGGCCTCAGTTTAATAATATCACTTTACAAATGATTTAAAACCTGAGAGGCGTGATCTATAAAGCTGCTTCATTAAGCTAAAGTTGTTTAGGTGACTATAGTGTCCCTTTAATACGTTTGATGACTGTTAAAATGATTTGTAAACATTAAAATGGCAAAAATACATAATGTATAAAATGTATCAATTTAGCAAAAAATATCAAAATGTTTTGATTTTAAATCATTTGGAAATGTGTCCAACAATATTAAATCAAGGCCTAACTTATAGTGATTTTCAAAATAAAGTGCAAAAAAAGACAAGTTGGGGGGCAGGAAATGGGTGTTTTTTCAGACTGATATTTTGGCTCTAAATTTGCCATCGGTTCTAAACAAACTAAGAATCGCTGTTACATAGAGTGGCCAGTGAACACTTTAATAAGCATCCTGCGACCTAGAGCACCGTCTCCCAGAACAACACCAAGTCCCATCATATATCTCCGGAAAATGCACCAAACAGCTCCAAATACTAAACTAAAGATATTTAAATTACATTCAACATAAAGCTGAACTGCCCTCTGAATCATTGACCAGTGACTAAACCTGGGAATATTGACAACACATTTTTTTTATATTTCAACCAAGCATCCCCCAGTTCGGTTATTGTAGTCTAAAAGTTCTAATTGTCAATTCTCGCTAATTCCCACTGTGCCTCTGACTGCTAAAACACAAGATCGCCCCAGATTATTATTAGGAGCGCTGCTTGCTCAGAGAGACTGGACTTAAAAATTTACAAAAAGACAAAAATTGTTCGAATAGATTTCTCCATTTAAAACATATAAAAATTTAACAGTGTGTTCATGCTGTTTTTCTACAGAATGTTTGAAATGTTTCTGTGGGGGAGCAGACCAGACTCTCAGATTGCAGACTGCCTGTGGTTTCTGGAAGGGGGGGGACAATGTTCTGTCTGTTCAGACCCAGTAAATGGTAAATACATATGTTTTGAAGCTGTGTTCCATGTCTTTTGCTATCCACGTTAACATCCTCCAGCATACAGACCGATTTACCCCTGTCTTAGCGCACGGTTACAACTGGCGCATGGGATTCCACAAGGTTTAAGGTTATAGCTCGAGGATTCACTTCCTGCTAGGATTTTACATGGCTGAGAATGATGGCAGTGATTAGATAAGAGTCCACAAGCCAGCGGCGCAAGTCATTTCAGCCTTTAGGAATCCAATATTTAGCAGCTTTCTGGCCTCACAGGCTGCGCAGGGCCCTGACAGGGGTGTGTTAATACTGGCGTGTAACGTGCGGCCTATAAACCTGGCTGCGCAGGGCCCTGACAGGGGTGTGTTAATACTGGCTGACAGGGGTGTGTTAATACTGGCGTGTAACGTGCGGCCTATAAACCTGGCTGCGCAGGGCCCTGACAGGGGTGTGTTAATACTGGCGTGTAACGTGCGGCCTATAAACCTGGCTGCGCAGGGCCCTGACAGGGGTGTGTTAATACTGGCGTGTAACGTGCGGCCTATAAACCTGGCTGCGTAGGGCCCTGACAGGGGTGTGTTAATACTGGCGTGTAACGTGCGGCCTATAAACCTGGCTGCGCAGGGCCCTGACAGGGGTGTGTTAATACTGGCGTGTAACGTGCGGCCTATAAACCTGGCTGTGCAGGGCCCTGACAGGGGTGTGTTAATACTGGCGTGTAACGTGCGGCCTATAAACTGGCTGCGTAGGGCCCTGACAGGGGTGTGTTAATACTGGCGTGTAACGTGCGGCCTATAAACCTGGCTGTGCAGGGCCCTGACAGGGGTGTGTTAATACTGGCGTGTAACGTGCGGCCTATAAACCTGGCTGGCGTGTAACGTGCGGCCTATAAACCTGGCTGTGCGCAGGGCCCTGACAGGGGTGTGTTAATACTGGCGTGTAACGTGCGGCCTATAAACCTGGCTGCGCAGGGCCCTGACAGGGGTGTGTTAATACTGGCATGAAACGTGCGGACTATAAACCTGGCTGCGCAGGGCCCTGACAGGGGTGTGTTAATACTGGCGTGTAACGTGCGGCCTATAAACCTGGCCGCGTAGGGCCCTGACAGGGGTGTGTTAATACTGGCGTGTAACGTGCGGCCTATAAACCTGGCTGCGCAGGGGCAGGGCACAACAAATGAAATTTAATGGTGCTTTCTGGGCATTTAAACCCACTTTGCTCAAATCAGGATGTTACCACAAGATCACACTGGCCATACAGCAAGCTAGCGCAGACGTCTATAACCACAGATCACTGTTTAGTGAATAAGCCATGTAGGCTTCAAGTGTCAATAAACTGCTTAGGTAAACCAAATGTAAAAAGGCTTCTGGTTTACCAAGAAAACACAGACTAAAGGACAAAACTCCACGCTAATCCTGGCTCCCAAGAGCTCACACTCAAACATTGGAGCAGATGCAAAGCGATGAAAATAGCTTTCTGTTCTCAGCTCCTCTGCCTGTGGCTCTGTTAAGGCAGGTTCTGTTGTATCACGCATTCTGTGAGATAAAAGCACCCGAGCTTTAAATATTTAATGCGCAGACGTGCTAGCTATGTTTCTCTTTTCTAGTTCAATCCACGCTGGAATTAGGCGCCACTGACAGAAGATCAATCAGTGGTCGCCTTGTTTTCTGTGATAGGCGACTAACAGGGAACAAGTTAACCCTATGTTAGCCTGGGTGTTTTGCCCACTTGCAACATAAATGTGAGAGACAAACGTTACCTTTTGGTCTCAAAAACATGAAAATCTTGTTGCCTGATGTGGGGCCCCTGTATCCATACCACAGTCTGATGTGGGGCCCCTGTATCCATACCACAGTCTGCTGTGGGGCCCCTGTCTCCATACCACAGTCTGCTGTGGGGCCCTGTATCCATACCACAGTCTGCTGTGGGGCCCCTGTATCCATACCACAGTCTGCTGTGGGGCCCCTGTATCCATACCACAGTCTGCTGTGGGGCCCCTGTATCCATACCACAGTCTGCTGTGGGGCCCCTGTCTCCATACCACAGTCTGCTGTGGGGCCCTGTATCCATACCACAGTCTGCTGTGGGGCCCCTGTATCCATACAACAGTCTGCTGTGGTTCCCTGTATCCATACCACAGTCTGCTGTGGGGCCCTGTATCCATACCACAGTCTGCTGTAGGGCCCTGTATCCATACCACAGTCTGCTGTGGGGCCCTCTCTCCATACCACAGTCTGCTGTGGGGCCCCTGTATTCATACCACAGTCTGGTGGGGGGCCCTGTATCCATACCACAGTCTGCTGTGGGGCCCCTGTATTCATACCACAGTCTGATGTGGGGCCCCTGTATCCATACCACAGTCTGCTGTGGGGCCCCTGTATCCATACTACAGTCTGCTGTGGGGCCCCTGAGCACAGTCTGCTGTGAGGCCCCTGTATCCATACCACAGTCTGCTGTGGGGCCCCTGTATCCAAACTACAGTCTGCTGTGGGGCCCCTGTATCCATACCACAGTCTGCTGTAGGGCCCCTGTATCCATACTTGGTCTGGGGGTCCTGTATCCATACCTGTTCTGGGGGTCCTGTATCCATACTTGGTCTGGGGGTACTGTATCCATTGCTGGTGGGGAATCCTCTGTATATATACCTGTTCTGGGGGTCCTGTATCTGTACCATGGGCTGAATTAGAGACCCCCTACATAGCAGCTCAGATGGGAGTAGATCTGGTAACTGTATATCTGCTCTGTTCAATGTCATGTCAAATCATTGGGGATTTCTTTCCACTCAGGAGGCTACAATCTGACAACAAAACTGAAACATAATGAAATTTATGGAACAGCCTCCCAGCAGAGATGGTAGAGACTAATACAGTGAGTGCATGGAATGACCTTCCAGCAGAGATGGTAGAGACTAATACAGTGAGTGCATGGAATAACCTTCCAGCAAGGTGGTAGAGACTAATACAGTGAGTGCATGGAATAGCCTTCCAGCAGAGATGGTAGAGACTAATACAGTGAGTGCATGGAATAGCCTTCCAGCAGAGGTGGTAGATATTAATACAGTGAGTGCATGGAATAACCTTCCAGCAAGGTGGTAGAGATTAATACAGTGAATGCATGGAATGGCATTCCAGCAGAGGTGGTGGAGATTAATACAGTGAGTGCATGGAATAGCCTTCCAGCAGAGGTGGTAGAGACTAATAAAGTGAGTGCATGGAATAGCCTTCCAGCAGAGGTGGTAGAGACTAATAAAGTGAGTGCATGGAATAGCCTTCCAGCAGAGGTGGTAGACTAATATAGTGAGTGCATGGAATCGCCTTCAAGCGGAGGTGGTAGACTAATACAGTGTACAGCAGAGTTGGTAGAAGCTAATACAGTGAGTGTATGGAGTAGCCTTCCAGCAGAGTTGGTAGAAGCTAATACAGTGAGTGCATGGAATAGCCTTACAGCAGAGGTGGTAGAGACTAATACAGTGAGTGCATGGAATAGCCTTCCAGCGGAGGTGGTGGAGATTAATACAGTGAGTGCATGGAATAGCCTTCCAGTGGAGGTGGTAGTCTGCTCGCCATGATAAGTAAACTTCAGAATACTCCTGAGCTGTGACAGATAATGGGCCAATGGTCGCCCTCCATGTTTGTGTATTTGAAGTGAATGAGATGAGAGTTTTGCCGGATCCTGGTGGAGGGGTATAAAGCATAGAGGTCAGTGCTGGGCCATCCAAGCTAAAAACCATTAACTTGAGCGGCCGTCTGACAGGAAATGTCACCGACTCAAGGCCGCACAGCTTCGCCTCTCGCAACAAATCCTTTTCTTTCCGTATTTTGCTCAATCTTTGTCATTTTCCCATTTCTGCTGAGTTTCCAAGGCAACTCTTTCAGCTCGGAGCGGATGAAAAGCCCAGTAAATAGGACTTGTTTATCATGCCGTGCCTGGGCTGCCTGAGAATGAAACCCCTTAAAGCAACATGAACGGTTTGTGTTTGTATTAAGTGCTGGGCGCTGAGCTAAACCTTCCAGCATGAAGTCCAGCGGGAGTATTAGGGGTGAAGGAGCAGGGCCGCGTCCTGCAGTCATATCATACGGGGCTTGTATGCCCGACACGTGTGAGGGTCAAGTCACCCCAAAATCTCTCCTGCCAGCTGGGGGGTGTTAATAATTCCCCGTTGGAAGATGGCATTCAGTTATCAGGCACACAAACTATAAAAGCTTTCACTGGTGGTTCTACGGCCTATAGTGTGTTCCGACATGACTGATAGTTAGTGACCCGAATCCCCCATATTTATGAGACACAATGTTACAGCCTTTCCTATAGCTTGGAGGAAAAACGAGATATGGGGGATATGATAGAAACATTTAAATATATAAAGGGAATCAACACAGTAAAGGAGGAGACTATATTTAAAAGAAGAAAAACTACCACAACAAGAGGACATAGTCTTAAATTAGAGGGACAAAGGTTTAAAAATAATATCGGAAGTATTACTTTACTGAGAGGGTAGTGGATGCATGGAATAGCCTTCCAGCTGAAGTGGTAGAGGTTAACACGGTAAAGGAGTTTAAGCATGCGTGGGATAGGCACAAGGCTATCCTAACTATAAGATAAGACTAGGGACTAATGAAAGTATTTAGAAAATTGGGCAGACTAGATGGGCCGAATGGTTCTTATCTGCCGTCACATTCTATGTTTCTATGTTTGGTTATTGAGTCTGTATGTTATTGAATGGCAGCTCCATCTTCCTGTAGACGCTCTGCAGCTGTTTGTATGATTTATCACTAACAGCAGGGGATGTGCCACCTGGAGCACAGGCGGGAATCCTGGGGTCACACACGGACACAATGCAGGTTAATAGCCGGTAACAGAGCATTCAGCAGTCACTCCAGTCCTTGTCACAGTGAGCCCGGCAGGGTGATCGCTCAGCGCTGGAAGCTGTGTACGGGTAGCACACCTACCTACCTGCACATGTACCTACCTATTATTATTATTATTGCCATTTATATAGCGCCAACAGAATCCGTAGCGCTTTACAATATTATAAGAGAGGGGATTTAACTATGAATAGGACAGTTACAAGAAAACTTACAGGAACGATAGGTTGAAGAGGACTCTGCTCAAACAAGCTTACAGTCTATAAGTATCACAAGGTTACCCCAGGCACAACGTGTCTTACAATCTATTTACATTTCAATATACAAGGGTAGAATTAAAACCTATTCTGGGGCACCTACACCACTCCCACCACTCTCAGCCTGCCACTGGTGGCAGATCACTGAGGGCAAATCAGCACATCCCTTCTCTCGATCAATGATAATCATCTGCACAGAGTAACAAGAAATAGCGTAAACTCTCTCTGACTTATTACAGCTTAGTACATCCCACCATGGAGCCGTTCCTGAAGAGTGGAGAATTATGACAATAAAGATAATGTATGGCCGGGGCTTCTCTCCGCTAAACCTGTAAACGATTAGAGTTAATCTTCCTGGTGCTTCGGGCCCCGTGGCTTTCAGCTTTCCTTTATCTCATTTGATTTTGATTAGCGGTTGTTCTGAGATTGGAGACATATGTTCCAAAGCGCAAACATGTTGGCTTTTTATTTACAAGCAGAACTATTACCTGTCATGTTAACGCAGTGAAATCTCAGCTGATAGGTCCAAGTTAAGCATTCACTAAACTGGAACATACAGCACCCCTCAGCACTCACAATACTACGAGGCAGAATCAATGCAGAGAGAGGCAAGAGCAAACTGGCTAGCAAAAAAATAACTTGTTCTAATTCACTGCTCCTCAAGCGTTTCTAATCACTGCTTAATCTGTCAGCTACAAGACAACCTTGGCTGAATAAAACACATGACGACGATGGGTTTGTTTCTGGATGGCTGAGCGAGTGTGATTTTATGTAGGTAGATTGACAGACACTGGATGGATGGATGGATGGATGGACAAACAGACTAACAGATGGACAGAGAGTCGGATGGATGAAAATGCTAATTAATGTGAGAATGCTTTGTCTTGTCTGGAGCAGCAAGGATGCCAGACACTGCACCCAGAATAATGTTAGAAAACCAGTCTCAGAGCAGCACGTCATGAACTACCCAGCACCACGAGGGCATGGAACACAGAGCCCATCCGCTCTAACCTGCCATGGACCACCAATACAGAGTTAATCATTCTATGGTTATAGAAACACGAAGAGGTACATTCTGACATTTCATTATTAAGGGTGACGTTATAATGTAGATGTTACCCATTCTGAGCCTGCTGAACACGGTAGTCTCCCTGTAATCCCACCGCTAATGACTGTAATACAGAACGTTAAACAGCGTTGTGCTGTAACGGGGTTAATTGGCAGGTCTGCCTTTATAATTCGATTACACAGCTCAATCCCTTTGGTTTCATTATGAGAGAACCAAAAATTAGGGAAGTTAGAGGTGTCTGAATGCTCCTTGTTTAATGGCACTGGGTGTTTATACCAGGATGACCCCATGCCCTGATTATTATTATTGTTAAAGCCAATATAGAAATCTTTATTTACAGCATGTGGGGTATACTAAAACATATCTTAAAAAAGGCCAATTTCAATCAGATTCTCTAATAAAAAAACACAGAGGATAAATGGATTATCTTCAAATATTAGAAAGGTACATTTCTCAGTATGTACCTTTAGGTAAAACATATAAAATAAACAACGTAATGAGAAAGTAAACCAAGAGATTCAAAATAAGAAAAGGGATTCAAAATAAGAAAAAAATAAGAAAAGCATTTAAATCGGACAAATCAGAGGCATCCTATATAAGATATAAGGAAGCCAATAACGCTTGCAAAAAGGCAATTAAAGTGGCTAAACTAGAAAATGAGAAATTGATAGCCAAAGAATGCAAAACCAACCCCCCAATTTTTTTTAAGTACATAAATAAAAAAATAAAAAAAATAAAAAAAATGAAGTGTAAATACACTGGAAACAGAGATGGGTCTGTTAGTTAATGAAGACCAGGAAAAGGCAGACATTTTAAATAACTATTTTTCTTCAGTATATATTAGTGAGGATCCTATGGCAAGAGATATGCAAATTATTGCTGCAAAAAACTTGCAGATAACTTGTGATTGGATAAATCAAGACAAGGTGCTACAGCAGCAACTGGAGAAAGTTAATGTAAACAAAGCTCCTGGGCCTGGCGGTATTCACCCACGAGTACTGAATGAGCTAAATGTGGGAATAGGTGAACCTCTGTTTTTAATCTCTCAGGATTATTTTCTTTCAGGAATTGAACCGGGGGATTGGAGGAAGACAAATGTAGTTTCTATATTCAAAAAGGGTTCAAAATCTTTGCCTGAAAATTACAGATCCGAGAGCTTAAAGGGACAATATAGTCACCAGAACAACTACAGCTTATTGGATTTGTTCTGGTGAGTAGAATCATTACCTTCAGGATTTTTGCTGTAAAAACGGTCTTTTCAGAGAAAATGCTGTGTTTACATTACAGCCTAGTGATGACTTCATTGGCCACTCCTTAGATGGCTGTTAGAGATCCTTCCTGGGTCATGGCTGCCTAAAATGCATCCAAACATTCAGTATCTCCTCCCTCTGCACGCAGGCACTGAACTTTCCTCATAGAGATTCAATGATTCAGTTCATCATTATGAGGAGATGCTGATTGGCCAGGGCTGTGTTTGAATCATGCTGATCTGCCTCTTTGTCAGTCTTAACCCTATGGGGAAGCACTGTGATTGTCAGCAGGCAGTGGGCAGGTCTAAAGGAAACAGAGCCAGAGCTAGCAGCTCCAGACTTGAAAACAAGTAAGATTTCTATATTTATGGAGGCATGAGGGGACCAGGGTGGCTAGATGGTGGTTTTAACCTTATAGGGTCCAGAATACATGTTTGTGTTCCTGACCCTATAGTGCTTCTTTAATTTCTGTGGCTAGGAAGGTATTTGAAGGGATACTATTCAGGAATTCATGTGGAAGAACAATGTTAGCAGCAAAAATCAGCATGGTTTTATGAAACATAGATCATGTCAAACTAACCTAATTGCATTCTACGAAGAAGTAAGTAGAAGTATAGATCAGGGTGTTGCCGTGGATGTGATCTACTTGGATATTGCCAAGGCTTTTGATACGGTTCCACTCAATAGGTTAGTCTTCAAACTAAAATAATTGGTCTAGATGAAAATTATTGTGCTTGGGTCAAACATTGGCTTAAAAACAACAGAGAGTTGTCATTAATGGTACATATTCAAACGGGAAAAAAGTGGTAAGTGGTGTCCCTCAGGGTTCGTTTCTGGGACCGCTTCTATTTAATATATTTATAAATGATATTAAAATGGGCATTGAATGTCAGTGTTTGCAGATGACAAAACTCTGTAAAGTAATATAACATGAGCAATATATTACTTGCTGCAGAGGGATTTGGACAGAGGGCACTTGTTCTAAAGAAGGATATTATGACACTAGAAGAAGTGCAGAGACGGAATACAAAATTAATGAAAGGAATGGAGCGTTTTAGTTACGAAGAAAGGCTAACAAATTTAAACCTCTTTAGTTTGTAAAAACGGCGCCTCAGAGGGAATATGATAACATTATACAAATATATCCGGGGCCAGTACAAACCATTATCTGGAAATCTATTAATAAACCGGACTTTACATAGGACACCAGGTCACACATTGAGACAGGAATAGAGGAGATTTAGTCTAAAGGCTTTTTTTTTACAGTAAGAACAATAAGGATGTGGAATTCCCTGTCTGAAGAGGTGGTTTTATCAGAGTCTGTACAGATTTAAACTGAAATACTGTAATACTTGCAAAAACATAATATTGAGGGATATCATTTTTAATTAGTGGGGTAATAGCTTCTTGAACAAAGGAGAGATTTGACTGCCATTCTGGGGTCAAGAAATCATTTTTTCCTAGTTTGTTGCAAAAAAACTTGGAAAACACTCCAAAATGGGTTTTTTGGCTTTTTTTGGATCAACAGCAAAAAAAGATGTGAGGAAGGATGAACTTGATGGACGCAAGTCTCTTTCAAGCTTTGTAACTATGTAATGTCTAATCAATCACCAAATCTTGCCGCTTCCATCTCAAAAATATTGCACGCATCCGACCCTATTTAACGCCTGATACGGCAAAGTTGCTTGTCCAAGCCGCTGTCCTCTCTCACCTTGACTACTGTAAACCGCTTCTCAGTGGCCTTACGTGTTCCCAACTTGCCCCATTGCAGTCTATAATGAATGCGGCGACGAGGCTCATCTTCCTGTCCACCCACACCTCCCACGCCTCCCTGTTTTGTCAGTCCCTACATTGGCTTCCAGTTAGATATAGGATTCAATTTAAGATCCTGATACTTGCTTACAAATCTCTACACAATGCTGCTCTGACCAACTTATCCTCACTAATACACAAATATGTCCCATCTAGGCCCCTACGCTCTGCCGGAGACCTACGTCTAACCTCTGTTCGTACTCCTCCCTCTGATGCTCACCTTAAAGACTTCTCTAGGGCTGCACTGTTCCTATGGAACACCCTTCCTTTCTCTGTTATACTCTCACCCAATCGCCACTCCTTAAAAAAATCTTTGAAAACTTACTTCTTCAGGAAGGCATATCAATTAAACTGTGAGCAGCTTTCCCTCCCCGCACCGATTCCTCTCTTACAACTGTCATCAAAACAAAACACTAAGCCCTCAATAAACATTATCCTAGAAACCTACCTTTCTACCCTACCCTTACCTTTTGTCACATTACCCCACTCCCTCTAACATGTAACCTCACTGAGTAAGGCCCTCAATCCCTCTGTTACTGTGTCACTATACCCCACTCCCTCTAACATGTAAACTCACTGAGCAGGCCCTCAATCCCTCTGTTACTGTGTCACTATACCCCACTCCCTCTAACATGTAACCTCACTGAGCAAGCCCTCAATCCCTCTGTTACTGTGTCACTATACCCCACTCCCTCTAACATGTAAACTCACTGAGCAGGCCCTCAATCCCTCTGTTACTGTGTCACTATACCCCACTCCCTCTAACATGTAAACTCACTGAGCAGGCCCTCAATCCCTCTGTTACTGTGTCACTATACCCCACTCCCTCTAACATGTAAACTCACTGAGCAGGCCCTCAATCCCTCTGTTACTGTGTCACTATACCCCACTCCCTCTAACATGTAAACTCACTGAGCAGGGCCCTCAATCCCTCTGTTACTGTGTCACTATACCCCACTCCCTCTAACATGTAAACTCACTGAGCAGGCCCTTAATCCCTCTGTTACTGTGTCACTATACCCCACTCCCTCTAACATGTAAACTCACTGAGCAGGGCCTCAATCCCTCTGTTACTGTCACTATACCCCACTCCCTCTAACATGTAAACTCACTGAGCAGGCCCTCAATCCCTCTGTTACTGTGTCACTATACCCCACTCCCTCTAACATGTAAACTCACTGAGCAGGCCCTCAATCCCTCTGTTACTGTGTCACTATACCCCTCCCTCTAACATGTAAACTCACTGAGCAGGCCCTCAATCCCTCTGTTACTGTCACTATACCCCACTCCCTCTAACATGTAAACTCACTGAGCAGGCCCTCAATCCCTCTGTTACTGTGTCACTATACCCCACTCCCTCTAACATGTAAACTCACTGAGCAGGGCCCTCAATCCCTCTGTTACTGTGTCACTATACCCCACTCCCTCTAACATGTAAACTCACTGAGCAGGCCCTCAATCCCTCTGTTACTGTGTCACTATACCCCACTCCCTCTAACATGTAAGCTCACTGAGCAGGCCCTCAATCCCTCTGTTACTGTGTCACTATACCCCACTCCCTCTAACATGTAAACTCACTGAGCAGGCCCTCAATCCCTCTGTTACTGTGTCACTATACCCCACTCCCTCTAACATGTAAACTCACTGAGCAGGGCCCTCAATCCCTCTGTTACTGTGTCACTATACCCCACTCCCTCTAACATGTAAACTCACTGAGCAAGACCCTCAATCGCTCTGTTACTGTGTCACTATACCCCACTCCCTCTAACATGTAAACTCACTGAGCAGGCCCTCAATCCCTCTGTTACTGTGTCACTATACCCCACTCCCTCTAACATGTAAACTCACTGAGCAGGCCCTCAATCCCTCTGTTACTGTGTCACTATACCCCACTCCCTCTAACATGTAAACTCACTGAGCAGGCCCTCAATCCCTCTGTTACTGTCACTGTACCCCATTCCCTCTAACATGTAAACTCACTGAGCAGGACCCTCAATCCCTCTGTTACTGTGTCACTATACCCCACTCCCTCTAACATGTAAACTCACTGAGCAGGCCCTCAATCCCTCTGTTACTGTGTCACTATACCCCACTCTCTCTAACATGAAAACTCACTGAGCAGGGCTGACCTCGTCCACTACTTTTTACTGTGTCCACTATACCCCACTCCCTCTAACATGTAAACTCACTGGAGCAGGCCCTCCCAATCCCTCTGTTGCACTGTGTCCACTGCCTTACTCCCCTCACCCATGTAGAAAACTCACTGAGCAGGGCCTCGTCCCTCTATTACTGTCCCTGCATGTAAACTCACTGAGCAGGCCCTCAATCCCTCTGTTACTGTGTCACTATACCCCACTCCCTCTAACATGTAAACTCACTGAGCAGGCCCTCAATCCCTCTGTTACTGTGTCATTATACCCCACTCCCTCTAACATGTAAACTCACTGAGCAGGCCCTCAATCCCTCTGTTACTGTCACTATACCCCAATCCCACTAACATGTAAGCTCACTGAGCAGGGCCCTCAATCCCTCTATTACTGTGTCACTCTACCCCACTCCCTCTAACATGTAAACTCACTGAGCAGGCCCTCAATCCCTCTGTTACTGTGTCACTATACCCCACTCCCTCTAACATGTAAACTCACTGAGCAGGCCCTCAATCCCTCTGTTACTGTGTCACTATACCCTACTCCCTCTAACATGTAAACTCACTGAGCAGGACCCTCAATCCCTCTGTTACTGTGTCACTATACCCCACTCCCTCTAACATGTAAACTCACTGAGCAGGCCCTCAATCCCTCTGTTACTGTGTCACTATACCCCACTCCCTCTAACATGTAACCTCACTGAGCAGGGCCCTCAATCCCTCTGTTACTGTGTCATTATACCCCACTCCCTCTAACATGTAAACTCACTGAGCAGGCCCTCAATCCCTCTGTTACTGTGTCAATATACCCCACTCCCTCTAACATGTAAACTCACTGAGCAGGGCCTCAATCCCTCTGTTACTGTGTCACTATACCCTACTCCCTCTAACATGTAAACTCACTGAGCAGGGCCTCAATCCCTCTGTTACTGTGTCACTATACCCCACTCCCTCTAACATGTAAACTCACTGAGCAGGCCCTCAATCCCTCTGTTACGGTGTCACTATACCCCACTCCCTCTAGCATGTAAACTCACTGAGCAGGGCCTCAATCCCTCTGTTACTGTGTCACTACACCCCACTCCCTCTAACATGTAAACTCACTGAGCAGGCCCTCAATCCCTCTGTTACTGTGTCACTATACCCCACTCCCTCTAACATGTAAACTCACTGAGCAGGGCCCTAAATCCCTCTGTTACTGTGTCAGTATGTCCTGCGTCTCAGTTAATATGGACAAGGAGAATTTTATAGCTCCCAAGAGATTTTTAAATTCAGAAGAAGCTCACTACACGTTACCTAAAACGATGAAAATCATTAAACGGACATAAAAATATGCTCGTCTGTAGCTGGCTAATTGGAAAAGTCTGACCCATTTTATCAGCAGATAACTGAAACGATTAGCGCAACGTGTGCAGCGTTTTCCTGAACAAAGCGCAGTAATTACGGAGAGTTCAGGGGGCTGGGTGTCTGTGAATACCCTCGCAGAACCTGCTCAAGTGGGGGACCCATGGAGTAATGTTCTTATTACTTTGTGTCCAGAAATGTAAGTTTACACTCAGTGAATAGAGTGGTAAAAACCAACATGAATCTTTTATCGTGATTTGAATAAAAGTTCACACAGACGAAGATGCAATGTGTCCATGAACAACCCCAGCGAAACTCCCCCAAAACACTTAGCATGTTCTACGGCCAAGAGGGTGCTTACCCATACACAGACATGACAGCGCAGACCGCGTTACGGTTACTCTGACAGGTAGGATTATAGGTTATACGAGTTAGGACTTTTGGCAATCTGGTTAGCATTATAGACTTGATTAAAATGGTGAGATTCATGACATTTAGCTGCTGATTCTGACTGGACAGGAAGGGGTTATAAAAAACTTTAACATTATTGACTTCAGCGCACTGGAGTCTGTATGCTGTATCAGTTGCAGTGTGCAGCGGCCGTATAACCTATGGGAGGGTTGCAGTGGCTGTATAATGTGTGGGGGGGGAGTGCAGCGGCCATATAATGTATGGGGAGAGAGTGCAGCGGCAGTATAATGTATGGGGAATGCAGCAACCGTATAATGTATGGAGAGAGAGTGCAGCGGCAGTATAAGGTATGGGGAGAGAGTGCAGGAGCCGTATAATGTATGGGGAGAGAGTGCAGCGGCAGTATAAGGTATGGGGAGTGCAGCAACCGTATAATGTATGGGGAGAGAGTGCAGCGGCAGTATAAGGTATGGGGAGTGCAGCAACCGTATAATGTATAGGGGGAGTGCAGTGGCCGCATAATGTATGGGGAGAGAGTGCAGGAGCCATATAATGTATGGGGAGAGAGTGCAGTGGCCGTATAATGTATGGGGAGTGCAGCAACCGTATAATGTATGCGGAAAGAGTGCAGGAGCCATATAATGTATGGGGAGAGAGTGCAGCGGCAGTATAAGGTATGGGGAGTGCAGCAACCGTGTAATGTATAGTGGGAGTACAGCAGTCATATAATGTATGGGAAGAGAGTTCAGCGACAGTATAAGGTATGGGGAGTGCAGCAACCGTATAATGTATGGGGAGAGAGTGCAGGAGCCATATAATGTATGGGGAGAGAGTGCAGCGACAGTACAAGGTATGGGGAGTGCAGCAACCGTATAATGTATGGGGAGAGAGTGCAGGAGCCATATAAGGTATGGGGAGAGAGTGCAGTGGCAGTATAAGGTATGGGGAGTGCAGCAACCGCATAATGTATGGGGAGAGAGTGCAGGAGCCATA